>JAWZYT010000405.1:0-5000 GCA_034508575.1 Petrolisthes manimaculis | reverse complement strand
CTCTCTGTTGGGAAGTGAAATTAGTAGTACTGACTTGGAGAAAGACTTAGGTGTACTGATCAGCAGTGACCTCAAATTCTCCAAGCAGTGCCTCACAGTAGAGAAGAAAGCCCAGAGGCTTCTTGGTTATATAAAGAGGCAATTTAGATTTAGAAATAAAGAGATAGTCCTCACTCTGTACAATTCTTTGGTTCGGCCACATCTGGAATATGCTGTGCAGTTCTGGTCGCCAACTCTCAAGAAAGACATTGCGAGGCTTGAGAGAGTCCAGGCTAGGGCTACCAAACTGATCCCATCAATTAAACACATGGGCTACCAGAGAAGGCTGCAGGCACTAGGTCTCTTCTCATTAGAGACCAGACGCTTGAGAGGTCAACTAATTGAAGTTTTCAAAATCCTTCGTGGATATGAAAACATTGATTATCAGTGCCTGTTTAGCTTAAACACTAATGCAACTAGAAACCATGGATGGAAACTAGACTTGAAACGCTTCCGCCATAATACGTTAGGTAATTTCTTCACATATAAAATCTGCAATGTCTGGAATCAGCTACCAGCAGAGGTAGTTGATAGCTCATCGATAGAACAGTTCAAGAAACAGTTAGACAAAGTTCTGCCAAGCGTGGTAGAGTTATAGGGATTGTTTCCTCCTTTCCTGTACAAAAATTTCCTAGTCCGGCCTTTTTTCCCCCGGGTTAGGTACATTTCCATTTCCATACCCGCAATGCGGGTGGGAGAGGTGGGTGGGGAGAGCCTTCTCTTTACTATACTTTATCTCTCACTATTAGTTAGCAACTACTACTACACCTACGGTACCTCCTTGGTATGGGTCGTAAGACCTTTTGAGGTGCTACTTGTCCTTGTAACTCCTTGTAACTCCTTCCCATTCTTCTCACATCCTCATTATCCTCCTGCTCCTCCTCCTCCTTTTCCTTTGGTCCTGTGTATATATGTATTTTCTCTCCATCTATCTTCTCCTTTACTACGGTACTCTCTCTCTTTCTTTCCTGTGTCTATCATTCTTATAGGGTTTTTCTTTTTCTCTCTTTGCTGTTTACTTTCTTTAATTTTTCATTTATGTGCATATAATATTATAATAAGAGGGTTGTAATAAAGTACTTTTGAAAGAGATCTGACGAAAAATATATACACATTTTTGGCGTCTGCAGGGCCGAGCGTATGGTGCCGGAGGGGGAATTTACACCAGTTCTAATTAAATACATGACTTTAAGCTGATCTCTGCACTCCACTGAAAACTGTAACCGAATTATTCAAGTCAATTTCCTATACGTGTACAGTCATGGTCAAAAGTCCTTCATCTGGTGAAAGAAAGTGAGCCATTTGAGTGAATCTTTTGAAGTTGTTTCAGGACTATTGGTCGTGACTGTATGTTCGTTTAATGAAACAAATGTAATAAAAAATAAAAGAATAAAACAAGAAATTAAATATGAAAAAGCTTGTTACATACTTTCCAGTATCTTTAAGTTACAAATTAAGTACCCAGTTGTGTAAATAAACTCTTGGTGTAATATATCTAGGATTACATTACATTAACAGAAAAAAAAAACAAGAAAGTCAAATTTGGGGGAGCTGGTACACTGATTTTTCCCAGGTAAAAAATAATGTCTGTCTAATCTATTTGAGTTTGTTGCCCTTGGTAAAGTAAGTCTTCTGTGGTGAGGTGACCTTCCCTTTATGTCCACTCCAAGATCACTCATATAGACCTTGGTGAAATCCATATCATGCTTAAATTCCCACACCAAACTCTCATGACATACTAACCCGTGTTATTGTTGTTTTTGTTGTTGTTGTTGTTGTTGGTGGTGGTGGTGGTGTGTCCTTTGCCCTCCTTGTTGTCCTGGCCGGGTTTCCTGTACACCAGCAGGACACACGCACGCCCAGACGACCGCTTCTGAGACTGGGTACGACGTCGGAGAGGGAACTTGTTGCTGTTGTTTTTGTTGTTGTTTCTGGGATTACGAGTGTGACTGTTGATGTTTTTATTCCCCCGTGTTGTTGGTGGATCTCGGCAGCGTTTGTGGTGGTTGTTCAGTGAATTTTGCAGTGGGCTGTGGTGTTGGAGTTGGACCCTGATGTTCTTATTATTGCCATTGTTATTGTTATTGTTGTTGTCGAGACGTGAGGGATTTGGAAAGGTCTTACGGTAGTCAATTTCAGTGGGAGAAGTAATAATCTGGCGACAACGTTGAGGGTTAGCGATGTTTGTTTTGCCTTCATTGAAGTCGGTGGGGTTGTTGTCATCATCGGTGAGGGGTTGGTATTTACAGCACTGTGGATGATGGCGGTGGAGATGGTAGCTGCTGGGGTGTTGGCAGTCGGGTCCCAGGCGGTGGTTGTCGTGCTGGCAGTGATTTTGGTGGCACTTGTGATGGTGGTGGTGTCCTGATCCATTTCCACCATTAACAACACCTGTACATCCACACGCCACACTCCCACAACTACAATCATCCACACTTTTGTTCTCCTTTTCCTCTTCTTTCTCTTCCTCTCCTCCTTCCTCTTCCTCCTCCTCTTCTTCGCTGGTGGACTGAAGGTGTATGACCAAGTTGCCTCTGTGTATGACCAGACTGCGGTGCTTGTGGTTGTTATTGTTGTAGTGCTTGTTGTTATTGTTATTGGTGTTGTTGTACTTGGTGTTGGTTCGGTGTTGTCGGCTGCACAGACCCATTATATCCTCACACACTTGAGGATATACTTGTTTTTTTTTATGTCACTATTGATAGATTCCCCATGTAGTATCAATCAATAAATGGTCACACAGTTCTATATATTTAATGCATATGGATGTACAACCTAGAATATGTACGGTAGTGCATAATATGATCCACTAATTACATCCTAAGATTCCATTTAACCACCATAATTATGTTAGTTATAGGTAGTTATAAAAGACAAGAGTTTCAACCATTCGAAAGTGTTCCAATATGACTCACAGGAAATATAGGGAATAAATGGTATAGATTGTATGATTCTACTTTAAACCCATCGTTGTACAAATATTTCACAGCTATCATACGACGATTATGGTTGTATCTTCGTGTTTACAGAGAACGAGTCTGGTGGGACAAGAAAGAAGCAGGGAAGCAGGTATAGGAAGGCCAGGGTCAACGAAGAAGAAATGGTGGACATAAAAAGTGTAAGTGAGGGTATGAAAGGAGGAAGAGAGGATATAAAATGAGCAAGGGATAATATACAAAAAGATCAGGTGAGGACAGGAAAGTGAAAAGTAAAGAACAAGAGACAGTCAGGTGGTGGTAGGGAAAGTCAGGGAAGAGAAGGAAAATTGCATGAGTGTGGGGTGTACAGGAAAGGGGAATGAATTGGGAAGGAGGACAGGTGAGAACAGGGGTGTGAGTGTAAAGGGGATGGCAGGTGAGGGAGTGAATATTGGGTTAGGGCAAGTGAGGGAGTGGAAGAATGGGTTAGGGCAGGTGAGGGAGTGGGGGAGGAGACGCTAGAGAGGGAGTGAATTGGGAAGGAGGACAGGTTAGAGCAGGGGAGTTTATAGAAGATGGAGTGTAAAGGGAATGGCAGGTGAGGGAGTGAACAGGGAAGGAGGGCAGGGACGGGAGGCAGTGAATAAGGAAGCAAGACAGGGGCGGGAGGCAGTGAAAAGGGGAGCAAAGAAGGGCAGAAGCGGGAGGGAGGGAGGGAGGGAGTAAAGGTTGGGGGACGAGGGCAGGGTGGGAGGGAGTGAATTGGGGAGGAAGATGGGCGAGGAAGTGTGGAGCAGAACGGACAGGTAAGGTAAACATTTGTTGCCCCCTAGTTTACACCTCAACCACCACTACCAACATCATCACTGTGACCACCAACATAACCTACTTTATGCCTACCATCACAACCACCTACCTACCATCACTATCACCATCACCATCACAACCACCATCACTCTTACAACCACCAACAACATCACCATTCTCATTTTTCTCCCATCCACATACCTATCACCAATACCACTCACTCCATTTTGCCGACCACCACCACCACCACCACCACTACCATCCTCTTCATCTCCACCAATCCCATCAACATTCATAACCCACCACCACCACCGTAACCTATTCCCTAATGCCTCTTTCCACCACCACCACCACCTCTCCTTTAATCCCTCCCCCATCCACTACCTCCATACTTTTTATAGAGTCTGGGCTAATATCTATCTATCTATCAATCTATGTATCTATCTATCTATCAATCTACCATATGTATGCATTTATCTATTTATCAATCTATGTATGTATTTATCTATCTATCAATCTATGTATTAACCTATCAATCAATCTGTATGTATGTATTTATCTATCAATCTATGTATGTATTTATCTATCTATCAATCTATGTATTAACCTATCAATCAATCTGTATGTATGTATTTATGTATCTATCAATGTATGTATTTATCTATCGATCTATGTATTTATATGTCTATCAACTTTCCCTAATTGCTCCCCAAACCCGAAGGTGAAAGAGAAAGACGTAATCAGGATGAATAAAAAACGAGAATACACACACAGAGGGAACGATGATGATCCCTTGGAATTACAATGAGATGATAATTACAAGACACGGGGATCAGAATACAGAACACATACAATTAAGAAAAAAAGGGAAGGTATAAATAAAGGTAAGAATAATAAAAAGGAAGAAAGGATGAAAAGGAGAAAAGGGAAGGTATAAATAAAGGTAAGAGTAATAAAAAGAAGGAAAAGATGAAAATAGGAGTAGAGGGAAGGAGGCTTGGAAGAGAAAACGTAAATAAAATAAAATAAAAATCACTAGGCTACTATGATAAAAAAAAAAAAGATAAATAACTATATCGTGTGTGTGTGTGTCTGTGATGGTGTGTGTGTGTGTGTGTGTGATATGAAGGAGGTGAGTGAGTAAGTTAAATTTAGCAAGACTTCCAATACTGTCCAGCATCTAATCAAGAGTGTATCGTACTGAGTTGAGCAAGCATAATAAAGCCTGAGACGTGA
>JAWZYT010000404.1:160000-169653 GCA_034508575.1 Petrolisthes manimaculis | reverse complement strand
ATAACTAAAGATATGTTGGATGTATGATTGCGGGGTTCCTTTTCCACATATGTACGGTACTCTTTTTAATTCCCTCATAACTAAAGATATGTTGGATGTATGATGCGGGATTCCTTTTCATATATGTACTCCTCTTAAAGGGACCTTGTTTGTGATGGAGTCAGAAAATTAGAGGGAGGTAAATGAGTTCTTCAAAAATGTGGTGTGTTGTAGGTATATGTGTGTTGTGTTGTGTTGTAGGTATATGTGTGTTGTGTTGTGTTGTGTTGTAGGTATATGTGTGTTGTGTTGTGTTGTAGGTATATGTGTGTTGAGTTGTAGGTATATGTGTGTTGTGTTGTGTTGTAGGTATAATGCATAGGATGAATACGACCCATAGCATCCAGTAATACCCATTCGTTCGTTTCTCTCCTCTCTGGGCATTATCTATACAGTTATGGTGATGGGAATGGAACGGCTGGAGGGGAGACTAAATTATTGCATAGAGGTGTTATTATTCTCATATATTACAGCACGTTATAAGAAGGTATGAGATGAGGAAATTGTAGGAAAGATGAAACAGTAATGCAACCAATCCCTCATATCACTGTCCTCATTATTCTGTTGTTGTTGTTTTTTCTTTGGTAAGTTTAGTGGAACCCGAATCTAGTGGAAGGCAAATTAGTCCAAGCATTTTACCAACTAGAAAATAAATAATGTACAATATAAAAGACCCATTTCATCTTCTGACCCATTTCATCTTCTGTTTTATTTTTCGTTTTTCTTTGATAAGTTTAGTGGAACCTAAATCTAGTGGAAGGCAAATTAGTCCAAGCATTTTACCAACTAGAAAATAAATAATGTACAATATAAAAGACTCATTTCATCTGTGTCTTATGTATGTTCGATGAGGGGGCCCCGTTGCAAGTGTGTCCGAATCAATCATCCACGTGTCCGCAGCTGTACTCTTCGTATGACACATGCAGGCCCGGCGACACCAACACTATTGACCGTGTGTGTGTGTGCGATTCTTGGAGTGGCTTCGTGTGTCTCACTGTTCTTGCATGTTCAACTTCACTTACGATGAATCTTTTCTTGCTACCTCTTGTCATTGACGTTGTTATGTTGATTGGGTTCGGTTGTGTGTTTGTTTGCTTTTTAAATTGTTTATATAATTTTATTGTGTGGCGGGATTAGGATACGAAAAACAAAGGTATATGTGTGTGTGTTTTCTTATAAAGTTTATTATGATTTCTTTTTGTGTGTGTGGCGGAAATAGCCTACGAAAAAAAAAAAAAAAAAAAAAAAAAAATATATATATATATATATATATATAATGTGTGTGTGTCTGTGTGTGTGTGTGTGTGTGTGTGTGTGTGTGTGTGTGTGTGTGTGGGTGTTGTGTTATGAAGTTTTACCGTTGTTAAGCCTGACGACGAGAAGGTCAACATTACCTTCCTCACAAAAGTTAGTCTGTGTCCCGGCATCATTTAGGGGAGTCGGTGGTATTCCAGTTCGGTCCAACACAGTAGCTAATGAAGCCCCTAAGTGTACAGTAATTAGGTTTGACTGGAGTTAGGGGGCACTGTTTAGTAGTTCCCTTCACACCAGCAAAGGTTTCGGTGCAGTGGGTGTGATGATGAAACTTTTCACCTCCTCCTCCTCCTCCCAACCAACCGAACCCCTCACACACCCGACCCTCACTTCACTCACACACACTCCATGTACACAAAATAGATTCCTTCTTCTTTTACCACATTCGCCACGTCCACCGATTCACAACCGACCACTCATCCCCCCCCCCCCCCTCTACACACACACACACACACACTAACTAAGACCCTTTTTCTATTATTACATTTACCACGTCCACCGATTCACATACCGACCACTCACCCCCCCCCCCCTCTACACACACACACACACACGCACACACACAATCAAAATATACACCTTTCTATTACTACACTCACCACTTCCTCCGATCCCACAGACAAACAATTTTACTCGCAGGCAAAAAAAAAAAAAAAAAAAATCCACAAACCATTCGAGTTGCTGAGGGGCATTATTTTAATCTGTTACACACTCCTGACGTATATAGGATCACGAAGTTTACGCGATTTTGCACTCTCCTCAAAAATATCCCTTGTGTGGTAAAATGTTATGATCTAAACCAACACACACACACAGACACACACACACACACACACACACACACACACACACACACACACAACACACACACACACACACACACACACACACACACACACACACACTCACAGACACACACACACACAGACACACACACACACACACACACACCACACACACACACACACACACACACACACACACACACACACACACACACCTCCTTGAGCTTGTGAGAGGACGAGGGCGACTGGAAGTGAGAGAAAGTTGATGTAAAGGATAAGAATAAAACAAGTTCCAAAATGAAATGAACTTCCACACTGACAACAAAATAATACGAGACAGAGATCATATTACTCCACACTAAATATAATTAAACTGTGCCATAAATTGTCAGTGTGTAGGAGTATACAGGGATGATGGCCCCGACAATAATAAAGAAGCTTGAATGCAACATATGTTTTGTGTTGGTTCTGTACTTGACCTACTCTAGCTAGCTGTGTGACGGTGACTAAATACTGCTGCTTACTATTACTACTACTACTATGCTATTATAACGACTACTTCTACTGTATGACCTACTTCTACTGCTGCTGTTACTACTACTATTACTACTACTCTGTGTGTTACTACTACTACTACTACTACAACTACTTCTAATTATTCTGTACTATTACTACTACCGCCACTACTACTATTACCACCACTACCTCCCACTACTACAACAACAAACACCAGCACAACTACTACTAACAATATACTACTACGATTACTACCATCACCACCACCACCACCACCTAAACTGAGTGAAAGTGACTTCTAGTATTTATTCGTTGTGAGGCGTGAAGCAATGAATATACATACATACATACATATATACAGCCCTTCTTCTCCTCCTTCCCTCTCTCCCTCCCTCCCTCCCTGACCCCTCTTGGCGACCCATGGTGAAATGCCCCCTCCTTCTCCTCCTCCTCCTCCTCCTCCTCCTCCTCCTCCTCCTCCTCCTCCTCCTCCTCCTCGTCGCCTTATATTACCGGTTGGGTTGGTTTGGTCCCTGAGTCTTTTGATTTATTCACACTGGGGCCTTCCTTTGTGTCGTCCTTCTCACCCCAGGGTCTCTGATTAATGCTGCTACACACGAACGACAACACACACACACACACACACACACACACACACACACACACACAGACACACACACACACACCACACACACACACACACACACACACACACACACCATGTATACACAGACACATATATGTATACACACACCTACACACACACATATATATGTATACACACACACAACAACAACACACACACAGACACACACACACACACACACACACACACACACACATATATATACACACACACACACACACACACACACACACACACACGCACGCACGCACGCACACACACATACACACACGCACACACACAACACAAGCAAACACCTGCTTCTGCTAACATCATTATTCCCTGTCATATCACATATACAGTTATCATATACCCTTACTACTCCTACCACATTCACTGCCACAACACCACTAGCTCAAATTACACCTTTACCACCACTACCACCATCAACTCTTACCCCTTTATAATCAGTTCAAATGATTCACTAAATGGCTCACTTTCCTTCACCATATGCAAGACTTTTGATCACGACTGTACACCCGGACCCGAGGAAGATAGTGTGTGTAGCCAGCCTTCCACGTAGAAATGATTGCAGTCCATTTGTTGTATATATTTTCCACCCTATTTGAGCTCGTCGTGTGTGTGATGTTGTTGATGATTACTCGTCAGCAGTGGCCTTTGTCTGCCATGCTAGTTACACATACATACATACTGTACATACATACATACATACATACATATACGAACACACAGACCCTGGCACATAAATACACATACATATACTAAAGCATATGTACACAAACTACATCATACATACATGAACACACACACATACACACACACACACACACACACACACACACACACACACACACACACACACACACACACACACACACACACACACACACACACACACACACACACACACACACACACACACACACACACACACACACACACACACACACACACGTCTACACAAACTTACATATACCACACCCATACGAGTACAAAAACACACAACGTTAATCTCATGTATAGAAATAAGTTACTGTAGCCATTTATTCATTTTCTCAATTCCGACACTCACCTCACATATTCTCTTACACTTCCTTGTTCATGACCTTACATTCCCTCAGTCATTCCCTCTAATTCCCATCATTTATTCCCTAATTTTCCCTCACTCATTGCCTCAAATTTCCTCATTTATTCCCTAATTTTCCCTCACTCATTGCCTCAAATTCTCCTCATTTATTCCCTAATTTTCCCTCACTCATTGCCTCAAATTCTCCTCATTTATTCCCCAGTTTTCCCTCACTCAATTCCCTCAAATTCCCCTCATTTATTCCCAGTTTTCCCTCACTCATTCCCTCAAATTCCCCTCATTTATTCCCCAGTTTTCCCTCACTCATTCCTCAAATTCCCTCATTTATTCCTCAGTTTTCCCTCACTCATTCCCTCAAATTCTCCTCATTTATTTCCATACACTTTCCCTTACCAATCCCTCACTCATACCTACATCTTTCACTCCACTGACCGTGTATATGTCATTCCACATTCTCCTCATTCCAGACAACGTTTTCAATATACTCCCTCCTCTTGCACTCTTCAACATCCAGTGTGTGTGTGTGTGTGTGTGTGTGTGTGTGTGTGTGTGTGTGTGTGTGTGTCTGAGAGAGAGAGAGAGAGAGAGAGAGAGAGGAGAGAGAGAGGAGAGGAGAGAGAGAGAGAGAGAGAGAGAAGAGAGAGAGAGAGATTGTATGTGTGTGTGTATATGTGTGTAAGAGAGAGAGAGAAAGATAGATTGTATATATATGTGTGTGTGTGTGTGTGTGTATGTGTGTGTGTGTGTGTGTGTACGAATGCAGTAAATGAGAAGGCAGTAAGATAGTGTGTGGTGTAACAGGCTCTCAACATTACACTCACACTCATCTTGATACATGAGTGGGGTCCTCAGGCAACTGCACCAACACACACACAAGCACACCTACAGACACATACAGACACAAAAGCAGATTATACATAGACAGACACACACACAAAAACACACGTACACATACATAAAAGCACACGTACACATACATACATATACAAAGGCAGAATATACACAGACAGACACACACACAAAAGCACACATACACATACATACATACATACACAAAAACATATTATACACAGACACACACACACACAAAAGCACACGTACACATACATACACAAAAGCACACGTACACATATATACATACACAAAAGCAGAATACACACACACACACACACACACACACACACACACACACACACACACACACACACACACACACACACACACACACACACACACACACACACACACACACACACACACACACACACACACACACACACACACACACACACACACACACACACACACACACACACACACACATATATACACACACACACACACATACAATCTCTTTCTCTCTCTCTCTCTCTCTCTTACACACATATACACACACAACCACAACAACACACACACACATACACCACGTACTTTTGTGCATGTGTATATTTATGTACAGACGCGCACAGTCACATATACATACATACATACATAAAGTCATGTATCCTCAACCACACACATATGTATACATAATATGTGTATTTTTAAAACGTTCATACCAATGCATTTACTATCTTAGGCAGACACAATTGCTCATGCACGTACACACACACGCACACGCACACTCGGACGCACGGAGGCAAACAAATGCTTCTGCCATGAATTCACAGGCTGAGGTAGGCAAACATGGCCATGAATTACACGTAAATACACTCACAACCACACACACACACACACACACACACACACACACACACACACACACACACACACACACACACACACACACACACACACACACACACACACACACACACACACACACACACACACACACACACACACACACACCACACACACAGTAGTGCCTTTCCTCACCCCTTCCACTCGGCCCCCTCCCCACGTCCCCCTTTACTTCTTCACTCGTTGACCTACTTTTCACGCAGCGGAGGGAGGGATGGAGGGAGGAAGGAAGGACATGAGAGCCCAGAGGGAGAGAGGGACCTGAAAGAA
This sequence comes from Petrolisthes manimaculis, assembly GCA_034508575.1. Classification (NCBI taxonomy): domain Eukaryota; kingdom Metazoa; phylum Arthropoda; class Malacostraca; order Decapoda; family Porcellanidae; genus Petrolisthes; species Petrolisthes manimaculis. The sequence goes on along the minus strand of JAWZYT010000404.1, from coordinate 163,253 downwards.
TAACCTGTCCCTCCCACGACATCTTGGAGCCCTGGGACACGACGGAGGGGCTGAAGGGGGTAGGGGGGGGGGTGGTTTTGGTGGTTGTGGTGGAGATGGAGGGGCGTATGTTTATCTTTGTGGTGGGGGGGAGGAGAGTAGGAAGGGTTTTTATTCATTTGGTGGTGGTGGTGGTGGTAGGTGTTAGGGGTGGGGGTGAATAGGGTGTTTACTTATCTTGGTGGACCCATTCTACGAGCCTAAATTGAATTATGTAGTTATTTTTATTTTGGGCACGACGCTTGTGTATGTATGTATGTATGTATGAATGTATGTACTCTTTGTCTCTATATTCCTCTCTGTCCTTTTCTTTTATATTCGTATGATGACAATAATTTAGTGACTAGGATTGAGATGAATTAAACGATGGATGACGGCTATGTAGAATATTTATTAAAGGAACCATCGTTTGTGCACTCGTCATTGCAACGTGGTCATCTCTTAGCCCACCCTACCAGTGACTTTTCTTCCTACTGCCTCTTTTGTACTCTGGCAATAACCACCACGAATGACAACACGGGCAATTTGTGTTATTATTGGCACTATAACTCACCTAAATAGAGCCATTAAAGTGTTCTCGTTGTGTGTGTGTGTGTGAGTGCATGTGTGTGTGTGTGTGTGTTCTTGTATGTAGGTGTATGTTTATATATATATATATATATATATATATATATATATATATATATATATATATATATATATATATATATATATATATATATATATATATATATATATGTGTGTGTGTGTGTGTGTATGTGTGCTTAATAAATGTGTGTATAACGTGTCTGTTTGTAAATGAATACAGTGTTTTAAAGAGTGTTTACCAGTTCCCCTATTGCATGTGCTCTCGTTTTACCATCATAACATGTAAACAAACCCTCATCTCTTTCACACACACACATGTCTCCTGTTGCTATTGAGGGGGGCCTTTTCATGTGGGCGAACTGAAGGGCTACTAACTCCTCCAAACTGTACCAGAAAACAAACCCAAGTGCCTAGATACAAGAGTAGGGGCTGTGTTTTGTAGCTCAATTAGGAGGAGACGGTTGTAGCAGCCCCAAAACACAAGACGTTCTCAAAGTGGCCTGGTAATGTGGATGTGTGGGACGGGAAAAAATAGCACGTGTGGTAGTTAGTCGGCCCTTGTCTGGTGATTTACTCTGATGATAACTCGTAATGACCCGCTCTTCTTCCTCTAATAACTTTAAATGGACAGTATAATTAGTGTTCTTTCTTTTTCTCGTGCACGGTCGACTCACATGTGCGTCAGGGATTTTTTTTTATTCCGTGTGTGTGTATGTGTGTGTGTGGAGGCGTATTTTTATGTGTGTTTATTTTTTTAAGTGTGTGTGTGTCTGTGTCTGTCTGTCTCTGTCTATGTGTGTGTTATTTGTTTGTGTGTGTATGTGTGTCTCGCCATTTTGTCAGTTCCCTTCTCATTAATAACCTACTTTGGTCATTAAGAATAACATTATTTTACCGACAGCAGTTTGAAAAGTTGGACTGTGCTCAACTTTTCCCTAGATGTTGCTTTGTCTGTTTAAAAGAGGTCAGGGTATGAAACTGTACTTCATTTTATTTTTATTTTTTTTCCTGGCAAAGATGTACCTGCTCCCTCATTAAATGTTTTTGCTTTTACGATAGATGTAATGCAAAAACACCAACAATATTCACGCCTAGGTACTTATTTGTAACTTATAAACACTGGAATGTGCTGAAAAATGGCAAACTGTGTATAATTATATAGCCATATAACATTGACAGGAGCAGGAGTAAATTCACCAGGATAAATAGATACACAATTCTGAGATCCTACGAGACAGACAATACCATATAACTAAGATTAAATATTATAAAAAGATAACAAACGAGATCATTAACCCCGTGTTCCTTGTGTCTTTCAGGTGGCTGGATAACTCATCTAACTGGTTTCTGCAGAATAGCACTAACCATCCAGACTTCGGCTCGCCCATCCTCTGTGGTAACGCGACCGGTGCGAGGTAAGTGGTGGGCAATGTCTAATGTATAAGATTATGCTGACTATTTGGTTGGGTGGCTGATTGATATTGTAAGTAGTGAGGGGATGTCTAATGTATAAAATTAAGCTCTCTATTTGGTTGGTTGGCTGATTAATTGATTGGTAAGTGTGTGGGATGTCTACTGTATAATATGCTGGCTATTTGGTTGGTTGGCTGACTGATTGATTAGTAAGTTTGAGGGAATGTCTGATGTATATGCTGGCTATTTGGTTGGGTGGCTGGCTGATTGATTAGAAGTGTGTGGGGATGTCTGCTGTATATGCTGTTGGCTATTTGGTTGGGTGCTGGCTGATTGATTAGTAAGTGTGAGGAATGTCTGCTGTATATGCTGTTGGCTAGGCTGGCCGGTTAGTTGATGGTATGTGTGTGGGATGTCTACAGTTTATACTGGTGGTGTGATTGGTTGGTTGATTGGTTGGTTGGTTGACTGAATAGATGGTTGGGTGGTTGGATGGATGGTTGATTGGCTGGTTAGTTAACAGGATAGATAGTTGGGTGATTGGATGGTTGGAGTGGATGGGTGCTTGGGTGGGTAGTTGACTGGATAGATGGTTGGATGGTTGATTGGTTGTTGGTTGACTGATTGATTGACTGATGGATAATTATGTAAAGCAATAGCTGAATTTCAATATATCTAACCATAATATATAACTAGTGGTAGAATGGAGAGGAGTGAGGAGGATAGGCAAATAATGATGGCTCTTAGTCATTACGACCCCTCAGTTCCTCGCATGACAAAGAGCTGGTAACAATACTAATAACAAAAGTAATAGCATCCCACAAACCCCCCAGCGTGGCTTTGTTTATCTCTCCTGGTAACAATGTGATAAATTTACCACACGCACATCCCGAGCTGGAAATAGAATAACTAACTGGTCTTTTTGTCAAGCGGAATGTTGTACCTTATATAAAACCTATTTGTAAACAGTGATTGAAAACATATCAGTAAATAAAAAAGTAAATACAATAAATAAAAAGGCCAAAAGCATATTATGATATCATTTAATTATGTTTTTGTTGAGTGTTTGATTATATAATGCATTTGTAAACATTATAATGTGGTTTTTCTTTTGTTTTGTTTTTCTTAGTATTCGTGGTTTTTCTTTCTGTGGTCTTTTTTACAGGTTTTTCTATAGCCTTTCTTGTCTCAACGTGGTCTTTATCTCGTAGTC
>JAWZYT010000404.1:55000-155000 GCA_034508575.1 Petrolisthes manimaculis | reverse complement strand
ACTTATTTATTCATGTAATTCTTTAACTTTTGTCTTGGATTTATGGATCTAAATTATTCTTTCCTTCAAAAATGACATTGTTGCACTTAGACTGATATTTACTCTATTCTATAAAACTATTGCTTCCTTTTTTTATTCACTATTTCATCTCAGTAAAATAAACTTATGCCTATTTTTAAAGTTCAACAAATCTCTCTTCCTACCCTTGGTTCATGATATCCCTTGGAGTATATGACTGATCCTCGCTGTATATATTATCAAAAGCTCAACAAATAATTCTTTCCATCTTTGGTTCACGATATCCCTTGGAGTGTATGAATGGCTACTGGTGTATATATTATCAAAAGCTCAACAAATCATTCTTCCCATTCTTCCCATTCTTCCCATTCTTCCCATTCTTCTCCACGTTATCCCTTGGAGTGAATGACTTGTCTGGCTCTTGGTGTATTTTAAGTTTATAAAGTTGCTGGGCCCGCCATTCATAATATCCGCTCGCCTCCTTCCTCCATTCATAGTCTGACTCGCCTCACGCCTGGTCCATCTATATACGGGTCCCGGAAGTGTATTCTCCAAGTGTGCTGGGTTTGGGGTTATTTGAGTCATGAGTTTTGGGCATGCATTCTCCAAGTGTGATGGGTTTAGGGCCATATTTTTTTTCACGGGACCCGGACGTGTATTCTCCAAGTGTGCTGGATTTGGGGTTATTTGAGTCATGAGTTTCAGACGTGTATTCTCCAAGTGTGTTGGGTTTGTGGCCATTTGCTTCACAATGGAGCTGCCAGAACTGAGACAAACAACAAAAGACCTCTTAAATTTTTCTCTGTTCTTATGTTTTTGTGTTTTAGAGAGCTTGCGAATATATTATTTTTGTTATTATTTTTATTTTCTATTCTGTAGGACTAGGAGATGTTTTTTATTTTAGACAAGAATAGATTTCTTTAGAAATTAATCGCAAAATTATCGTAAAAGCATCCACCCATATTAAGGAGGTAATTCGCTTTTGTTACATTGGAGTGCCTTGATTCCTCTAAAGTATGCTAGGAAACAGGACCAGCAGAGCAAAAATATTGATATTCTGTTGCTTGGAATAGTTTGGAGGATTCAGTTGCTCCAAATTTACCAACACCTAATTTCCTCTTTAAGGCAGAACGAAATACAGAGCATCAGCAAAACTAACACTGCACTCATTTAATTAAGTAGGAATTAATTTTACTTTTGGTACATAGGAGGCTACCGATTCCTCCAAGCCATTCGGAGAGACGCAACAAACCCAATAACAAATTATAGCCCTCCTGTTTCGTGGTGGAATAATCTGTAGGAATCAGTAGCTACAAATTTGCTATATACCTCACGAGACGAAGACAGATGATGATATATTCCTCGAACCAAACCAAACCCACCACAACCCCAACCCCAACACACCACGGGACTGAACTGCAGCGGCAGGGGGCGGGGGGGAAGGGGGGAGGGGGCGAAGGTGGGGGGGGCATGTGGAGGAAGGGAGGGGACGCCAGCAACAGTGACAAATGGGAAGGTGGTACATCTCACGGGTAATCAGTGGGAGGAAGGAAAGGAAGAGAAGGGAAGAGAAGGGTAGGGTGGGGTGCATGCGTGTTGGGGTCTCATCTCTCCACGTCCCCACAACCTCTTCCATACTCGTCAACCCGAGGCTTCTAATTCTGGGATCGCCGTAACGTGTGTGGGAGTGACGACGTGTGTATGTGTGTTTGTGAGAGTGTGTGTGTGTTTGTGTGTGAATATGTGCTTGTGTGTGTGTGTGAATGTGTGTGTGTGTGTGTGTGTGAATGTGTGTGTTTTTGTGTGTGTGTGTGTGTGTGTGTGTGTATGTGTGTGTGTGTGTGTGTGTGTGTGTGTATGTGTGTGTGTGTGTGTGTGTGTGTGTGTGTGTGTGTGTGTGTGTGTGTGTGTGTGTGTGTGTGTGTGTGTGTGTGTGTTTGTGTGTGTGTGTGTGTTTCAAACTGTAAACAATATTAATGAATGACCTAGTTCTGTCAACACATAAAATATGTTCCCCATCCATTCATTCATTCACTCACATTCTCATCGGGGACTGCCACTCTCTCCTTCTCTTCCCTTCCCTCCCTCCCTCCCCGTGAGCTGCCCGAGTCGCTGGCAAGACATTCCCTCTGGATTTAGCACCTGCAATTCCTTCTCCGTCATCATCATGCTGTCTGTAATCATTTATACTGTCCTCGCCTCTGCTTTCACTGTGATGAGTTCGACGATTACCTCACTCAGTGGTCCCCGTATCATTGCCACGATTACTTAACGCTACGATTGCCATTATTAGTTAACCCCTTTGGTACAAGGACTTCGCACCTCGATTACTAGTATTACCTTGTTCCACGGTTATCTCCGTTGATTAACACTGCTAGTATCCTCTTGTTTAGAATGTAGGTTGGTTACTTGGCACGAAGGGGTCAATGTGACAAGAGTACTTTCGTTAGAGTGACTGTGTTTGCTTACCTGTCTGGAGGAAGGACAATTGCGTCATCAAAATTATTGCATGCCCTCCCAACAAAATGAAGAGCCTCTTCTGACTATTTTCTCCTCAGCTCAGTGAAATGGCCCCATACTTAATATATGGTGCCATTACACAAGCCATATGTCTCATCGCCTCCACCGTGATATTTCTCCTATATGGATTTGTGGTGTCATCCCTGAGAAAAGAATTCATTCATCCCTTCCTTTAACTGTGTCCTACTTTTATGATTATGTGTTCCACTTTCACCTTTCTAACTATCTTATCTCCCCCTCTTATAACTACCCCTCCCCCTTCTCTAACTACCCCTCCCCCATTTGTAACTATCCCTCCCCCTTTTGTAACTACCCCGCCCCTTTTTGTAACTACCCCTCCTCCTCCTTTGTAACTACCCCTATCCTTTTCTAACTGTCCCTCCTCCTTTTATAACTACCTCTCCCCCTTTTCTAACTACCCCTCCTCCTCCTTTTCTAACTACCCCTCCTCCTCCTCCTTTTCTAACTACCCCTCCTCCTCCTTTGTACCTTTGTAACTATCCCTCCCCCTTTTGTAACTACCCCTACTCTTTGTAACCGGTTCTTGCCCTTCCCTCAGAGTGTGTCCCCGGGGGTACCACTGCCTGCCAGATGTGGGAGACAACCCAAACTTCGGGTACACCAACTTTGACAACTTCCTCTGGTCGATGCTTACCACTTTCCAGCTCATCACGTTAGATTTCTGGGAGGACGTATACAATAAGGTTAGTATTTGTGTGTGTGCGTGTGTGTGTGTGTGTGTGTGTGTGTGTGTGTGTGTGTGTGTGTGTGTGTGTGTGTGTGTGTGAGAGAGAGAGAGAGAGAGAGAGAGAGAGAATGAGTGAGTGAGTGAGTGAGTTTAGTATTCGTGTGCAAAGTTATGTATGTTTAGATAAGTACCGTACGTATGTATATATGGTTTAGAGAAATTTGCATATAATCCTGTATAATAAGGCTATTGTTTGTGTGTAAAGATGTGTATGGCAAGGATAGATGATTAGATGAGTATGTAAAATTTTGTTTGGAAGATTTATATATAATCGTGTATTTGTGTGTAAGGATGTACGGTATATTGGTTAGGCGTTTTATTTTCTTGTATGTGTTGCAGGAGAAGTTTAAAACAATTGGTGTTTATATAAATTAGTGTTGTTGCAGGTAATAAGTATACGTATGATTTGATAAGTATGTATGATGAGATTAGTATGTGTGATTTAGATTAAGTCGATGAAGTAATAGGTGTTTTATTTACTTGTGTGTGTTGCAGGCGAAGTACAAAACCATTGGTGTTTATATATATATTTGTGTTGTTGCAGGTGATCGCTACTGGTGGTCCACTTCAGGTCGTGTTTTTCGCCATCGTCGTGTTCTTCGGGTCTTTTTACCTCATCAATCTTATGCTCGCAGTAGTGGCCATGAGTTACGAAGAGGAGGCTGAGAACACGGAGGAGGTGAGTGTGTGTGTGTGTGTAGGTGTGTGTGTGTGTGTGTAGGTGAGAGAGAGAGAGAGAGAGAGAGAGAGAGTTACAAGGAGAGAGAGAGTGAGTGAGAGAGGGAGAGAGAGAGAGAGAGACTGGCAAATGACTACATAGCGAGGAGAAATAAAAGACTGAACAGGAAAGAGAACAATAAGAGAGATAAGAGATAAGAAGGACGTAAGACTGAACGTTAGCGGGAAAATTAGATGGAAATGAAACGAGGAAAGAGGGTGTACAAGATGATTACTCAGGCAGATGTCTAAAAAATGGAGAGAAAATTGGAGAAGGAGGTGAAGGGAACAAACCAAGAGGAAAAGGGGCGAGAAAGTGAATGGGAATGAGGCGAAGGAGAAGATAATGATGTGAGGGAGGAGAGAAAGCGAGGAAGAGATAATGAGGAAGTGGAGAACAAGTGAAAGAATGAATGATAGGAGATATACGAACGAGAACTACAAAACATTGCAATAAAATGGAAAGAAAAAATATAATACAAACCTCCATAATCTTTTTTTCTATAACCTGATCTCTGTATTAACTCCCTGCACTTTTCTTCTTCCTTTCACCTACAGGAGAAGACAAAAGACCTGATGGACCACCGGGACGATTCCACCTTCAGTTTCGACCCCGAGAAGTTAACCCACGCCCGCCCCTTGGAGAAAAAGAAACCCAAGAACCGTCGTGTAATCGTGATGAGACGCGGCGCGGGCATTCTCACCGACAAGTTTTCCAGGAAAAAGAAGAAGAAGGAGGAGGAGGAGGAGAGAAGGCGTAGCACCACTTCAGTGGAGGCCTCCGCCAAGCAGTCGTCAGCAGCGCCTGCCACGCCTCGTCTCGGAGCAACTGCCGGGTCCAATCTATCACGTCCAGCTTCACTGGTCGTCACCCCGCCGCCCTCCACTGGGTCCGCCCCCGCCGCTACAGCTGCTCCCCGCCCGTCCCCACCCACCCAGTGCCAGGGGCGCGTCGAGGGCGGGGCGGGGCGAACGGCGGCCTCGTCCTCGTGTGAGCCCTGCCCCGCCGCCTCCACCACCCGCTGCTGCACCTGCCACTGTCACACCAAGGCACAGGGGGCACCTCCACCAGGACCCCCTGGGCTGGTGGCACTGAGGGGGGGCTGCGACGACACCCCCCGTACAGCCCCACACCTCCGTCTGGCCAACAACCCGGCACACAGACAACCCTCACTGGACGACTCTGGTGTGGTGGGTGACCATGACGGAGCTGACAACATCTCACTCCACCATCTGCCTCACGCACCTCAAGTAAGTACCTACATTACCTTCTAAGTATGGGCTTATATTATCTAGTATACAAATTACATACACCATTGTAGTTCCTTCTTAGTGTATGGGTTTAAATTTTCTAGATTACAAATTTTATATAAACCGTTGTAGTTCCTTCTTAGTATGTGTGTGCCTAAATGTAAATACTGAGATACATGTCCATAACTATACTTCATTCTTTGTATATGTACCAAAATGATACACCATATTTGTATTTAATTTTAGAACTGTATAATTATGTATGTGCCATAACATAACAGGGTACAGTTGTGTGCATTACTTTCCGTTACAGATCACGTACTATTTTCCGTAGACAGGCATTCATACATGAGTAATTGATGAATAAATATGTATAATATAATAACGAATACATTTATAGATAAATACAATATATATCTGTCTATCTATCTCTCTAGCTAGCTATTTATCTATCTATATATGATACAGAGAGAGAGAGAGAGAGAGAGAGAGAGAGAGAGAGAGAGAGAGAGAGAGAGAGAAAGAGAGGAGGAGGAGGGGGAAAGGGGGTCAGAGAAGGCAGTAGATTTATCATGAAGCGAAGGTCAGCAGGAGGTAGTCACGACAAAGTGAGGCAGGGCAGGGTGAGGCAGGGTGAGGTGAAACAAGCCAGAGTAGGGTGAGGCAGGGTAGAGGGAGGATGGGTAGGGTGAGGCTGGGTAGAGGGAGGCAGGGCGTGTGGATGGCAGGGTGTGTGGAGGCAGGGTAAAGTGAGGCAGTGTGTGTGGAGGCAGGGTAAAGTGAGGCAGTGTGTGTGGAGGCAGGGCGTGTGGAGGCAGGGTGTGTGGAGGCAGGGCGTGTGGAGGCAGGGTGTGTGGAGGCAGGGTAAAGTGAGGCAGTGTGTGTGGAGGCAGGGTAAAGTGAGGCAGTGTGTGTGGAGGCAGGGTAAAGTGAGGCAGTGTGTGTGGAGGCAGGGTAAAGTGAGGCAGGGTGTGTGGAGGCAGGGTAAAGTGAGGCAGTGTGTGTGGAGGCAGGGTAAAGTGAGGCAGTGTGTGTGGAGGCAGGGTAAAGTGAGGCAGGGTGTGTGGAGGCAGGGTAAAGTGAGGCAGTGTGTGTGGAGGCAGGGCGTGTGGAGGCAGGGTGTGTGGAGGCAGGGTGTGTGGATGGTAGGGTGTGTGGAGGCAGGGTGTGTGGATGGTAGGGCGTGTGGAGGCAGGGTGTGTGGAGGCAGGGTGTGTGGAGGCAGGGTGTGTGGAGGCAGGGTGTGTGGAGGCAGGGTGTGTGGATGGTAGGGCGTGTGGAGGCAGGGTGTGTGGAGGCAGGGTGTGTGGAGGCAGGGTGTGTGGAGGTAGGGTGTGTGGAGGCAGGGTGTGTGGATGGTAGGGTAATCTTCCTGAAAGCCTTTATTGTATCTCTTCTCGCTGGTATGGTCCCCTTCCCTCCTCTCTACTCTACTCTCCTCTTATCCCTCCTCTCCTCTCTACTCCCTTCTCTCCTCTCATCTCTCCTCTTCTCCCACCTCTCTACTCTCATCTCTTTTCTTCTCCCTCCTCTCTCCTCCCTCTTCTCTTCTCCCTCCTCTCATTTTCTCCCTCCTCTCATTTTCTCCCTCCTCTCTACTTCCTTCTCTCCTCTCCTCTCCTTCTCTCCTCTTCTCCCTCCTCTCTATATACTCCCTTCTTTCCTCTCATCTCCTTCTCTCCTCTTCTCCCTCCTCTCTATATACTCCCTTCTTTCCTCTCATCTCCTTCTCTCCTCTTCTCTCTCCTCTCATCTCCTTCTCTCCTCTTCTCCCTCCTCTCTACTCCCTTCTCTCCTCTTCTCTCTCTTCTCCTCCCTTCTCTCCTCTTCTTCCTCCTCTCTACTCCCTTCTCTCCTCTTTTTCCGTCTCCTTCCATCCCTACCTACTCGTCTTCTCTCCTACCTACTCTTTTTTTTCCTACTCATGTTCTCTTCCTCTTACTCTTTTCTCCTCTATCTACTCGTTTTCACTCCCACTTACTCTTTTTCATCTCTCCTCATCTTAGCTCACTTCTTCTCTCTTCATTTCTGTACTTCCCTTAATTCTCTTTTCCTCTTCACCTCCTCTCTTCTCCTCTGTGTATTTCCTCTTTATCCCTCCTCTTTCTCTCCTCTCTTCTGCTCATTCCTCTCTCATCATTATCTCCCCTCTCTTTTCCTCTCTCATCTTTATCTGGTTTCTCCTTATCTCTCCTTTCCTCTCTCATCTTCATCTCTCTCCTTATCTCTCCTCCTCTCTCCTTCTCTCTCATCTTTATCTCCTCTATCCTTATCTCTCATTTCCTCTCTCATCTTTATCTCGTTTCTCCTTATCTCTCATTTCGTCTCTCATCTTTATCTCCTCTATCCTTATCCCTCATTTCCTCTCTCCTTCTCTCTCATCTTTATCTCGTTTCTCCTTATCTCTCATTTCCTCTCTCATATTTATCTCCTCTCTCCTTATCTCTCATTTCGTCTCTCCTTCTTTCTCATATTTATCTCCTCTATCCTTATCTCTCATTTCCTCTCTCATCTTTATCTCTTTTCTCATCTCCACTCTCCTTTCCTCCCTTATCTCTCCATTCCACCCCTTCATCTTTTATCTCTCCTCTCCTTCTCTCTCATCTTTATCTCCCCTCTCCTTTCCTCCCTTTTCTCCCCTCCTCTGCCATCCTCTCCCCAGCAAAGAGTAATCAGCAGGCGGCCAAAAAACACATACTGCCCTAATTAGAATCCAGTCGCATTTTTTCCACAAATAAATGCAATTAGGAATGAACAGAGAGAGAGAGAGAGAGAGAGAGAGAGAGAGAGAGAGAGAGAGAGAGAGAGAGAGAGAGAGAGAATGGGTGGGTGTAGGAGTGCGAGTGTGTGTGTGTGTGTGTATGTGTGAAATATAAAGGGGTAGGAGAGAGAGAGGGAGGGAGGAAGGGAAGGGTGCATGTGAGTGAGAGAGAGAGAGAGAGGTGGGATGGGGAAAGTGGTTAGGATGAGAGTGAGAGAGGGAGAGAGAGAGAGAGAGAGAGAGAGAGAGGTGAGAAATGAGAGAAAATGAGAGAAAATGGAAAAAAAAACTCCAAAGATTAAGAAGAAAATATGAAAGAGAGAAAAGGTGCATGTGGGAGGAACGATGATGGAGTGAAAGAGATTACAAGAAAAAAAAAATAGTGAGAGAAAAGATGAATGGGAGGCGAATGGGGGAAGGGGAGGGGATGGAAGAGAGCCAGGGAAAAAAGAGGGATTATTATTCTCCCATATTATCCATCTTCTCCTCTCTCTTGCCTCCTTTATTATCCCTCATTCCCTTCCTCTACTTTTCTTTCTTTTGTACTCATTATATCCCATTATCCCTCTTCTCATATTCTCGTATCTTTTTTATTTATTTTTGTTTCTCTTTTCCTTTACTATTTCTTTTCATTCCCTCATTATTATTTTCTCTTCTCCCATTTTTTCAACCCTAATCGTTTTCCTTTTTTTTTTTTTCCTCTCATTCCCTCTCTCGTCATTTCTCTCATTCTCATTCATTTTTCTTAGGTCTTTCCCTCCCTCATTTCTCTCACCATTATCATTATTTCCTTCTTCTCATTCCCTCTCCCTCATTTCACCCTTATTTTTGTCTTATTCCCAATATTTCTTCTCTCATCCTTACACTCACTATTTCTCTCTCTCTCTTTCTTTATTTTATATTCACTATTTCAAGACAGACACAATCATTATAATCACTCACCCCTCACTCACTCTAGCTCTCTCATTTTTGTTCTCTCTCTCTCATTCTTACACTAACTTTTATCAAGACACAATCACTCACTCACCCCCCTCTCTCTCTCTCTCCTCCTCTTCCCAAATCACAGGAAGGCGTAGGCAAAGCAGAGCAGGCCCTATACGCCAGGAGGAAGTGCAACGGTGTCAGTCCCTCCTCACCGGCTGCCCTCTCGGCCTCATCACAACACATCGTCGTCGTTGAAGGTATATATGGTTCATCTCCTTCTCTGTCTTTATAACACTTCACCTAATTTTATTTCTACATCGAATCGTCTTTCAAATTTTTATATATAGATATCCCAGAAGAAAAGAATATACAGTAATTTATCTAAAAGTAAATTATTCCTAAGGGTATAATACCGTGCCATAAAAACTGTAGTGGTCTGTGTTTGTGAAGAGAGAAGTCAACTAATTTAAGGAGGTTTATAGCAGTGTTGTTGGTGGTAAATCTGGAGCAACTGATTCATCCAAACTATTACAAGCAACTGGATGCCATTATATTTGTTTATTGGGTGTGTTTTCTGGCGTAATTTGGAGGAATCAAGGCGCTCCAACGTACCAAAAGTGTATTATCCCCTTTAAGGACCCTGTGAACGTGTACAAGACTTGGGGACTTCTGATTCCTCCTGACTATGCCACAAAACAAACTTCTTCCATATAACTGGTGTTTCGTGGCACTATTTGAAGGACTCGTTCATCTCTAATTTTCTGACTACATCACAGGGTCCCTTAATGAGTTTGTATACGTATTGTTATTCAGGCCACACATTCTCATTAACTGTAGACCTTAAAGTTTATTGTGTTCTATATAACTTGATGCAACTCTCATTACCTTTCTCCCCTCTCTCGTTCACTCCTTCGCCTCTCTCCCTCCCTCCCTCTCTCCCTCCCTCCCTCTCTCCCTCACTCTCTCCTTTGCTCCTTCCCTACTCATCTCAACTAACCTTCTACTCACCCTTCCCTACCTCCCTCCCTCAACCTCCCACTTCCCTCCCTCCCTACTCACCTCACCCTTCTCTCCTTACCCACCACCAACACCACACAGAAGACACCATAGTGGACCGTAACTGTGACAAGTGCCGTGAATGCTGCGTCAGCTACCGTACGTGGCTCAAGTTCCAAAACCTGCTTCACGTCATTGTCCACGACGCTGTGTTCGACCTCTTCATCATGATTTGTATTATCCTCAACACCATCTTTCTGGCCGTGGAGCACCATGGCATGTCAGACCAACTCAACAAGGTCCTCGAGGTCGGAAACAGGGTGAGTCTCATTTTTTTTTTTTTTTTTTTTTTGTATTGTATTGTTTTGATGTGTGTGTGTGGAAATAGGGTGAGTCTCCTTTGTTTTATTATTTTTTATGTGTGTGGAAACAGGATGAGTCTCCTTTGGTTTTTGTTTTATTTTATTTTGTTTTTGGGTGTGGGTGGGTGTTTTTTTTGTTTTTTTGCTGCAACGGGTTATTTTTTTTTTTTTTTTTTTTTCGTGACAACCGGTTCATGAAGTCTAGCTTGGGTTTTCGTGGCTGTGTAGAAAATCGAGATGGAGTTAAATTCAGATTGTTGTGACTAAAATTGATATATATGTAGACAAGTAGACTGTATAAATATGTTTAATTAATTCCTTCAATCACCGGCCTCACCAACCAACCAACCAACCAACCAACCATGCAATAATATATGTAAATATTTTTGTATTGTGTGTTTAGGTGTTTTTTTTTTTAACACACTTGTTTTTATATTTTAATACTTTACCAATAAGCCAATCAACCTATATAATTATATCATGTATATAATATTTCTGTGTGTGTTTTTGTGTATTTTTTTTTATATACACTCTTGTTTTTATATTTAAATGACCTTACCAAGCAGCCAACCAACCTATATAGCTTGTACATAATATTTCCGTGTGTTCTTGTGTTCAGGTGTTCACGGCGGTGTTCACGTTGGAGTGTATCATGAAGCTGATGGCCCTGAGTAAAGAGTTCTTCGTCAACAAGTGGAATGTGTTCGATCTCGTCATCGTTCTGGCCTCACTGCTGGACCTGGGTCTCGAGATTGGCTCTGGACTCTCTGTGTTAAGGGGCATGCGATTGGTGAGTGAGAGAGAGAGAGAGAGAGAGAGAGAGAGAGAGAGAGAGAGAGAGAGAGAGCATGTGATTGGTGAGTGTGTGTGAGAGAGAGAAAGATGAACAATGAGAGTGTGCATGCGATTGGTGAGTGAGAGAGAGTGTGTTTGAGTGTGTGTGTGTGAGTGTTCATTTAATTAACTTCTAGACTAATTTTGATATAAAACAGATTCATGCATATACACAAGTGAACTGATGTCATACGATAGCTGAATGTGTGTGTGGCCCAAAAAATTGATCGACATAGCAGTCAGTCACGAGCTTCAATTAATTAAGTGATCCCCAACTGCATAATATGATAAACAATATTGAACCACTTTTTCCCCTCATACGATAATCTTGAACAACATTTCGCCCTCATATGATAATCTTGAACCACTTTTTCCCCCTCATATGATAATCTTGAACCACTTTTTCCTTTCATACGATAATCTTGAACCACTTTTCCCCCTCATACGATAATCTTGAACCCCTTTTCCCCCTCATACAGCTACGTGTCCTCAAGTTGGCTCAGTCTTGGAGGACGATGCGTGTTTTGCTGAGCATCATTGTCTCCACGTTGGGTGCCCTCGGGAACCTTACCTTCGTCCTCCTCATCATTATTTACATCTTCGCCGTCATCGGTATGCAGCTCTTCGGCAAGAACTACACAGAAGCCAATTTCGCTCCTGATCCCATCCCAAGGTATGTAGTGTACACCATAGTTTTTTTGTTTTGATTTTGTGTGTGTGTACACTCAGAAATTGTGTCCTAATTCCTTGGCATGATGAATCGCAACTAGTCGAGCTTTGTTGATTCGAACTACTGTGTGTTGTAGGGAGACGCACCGTTGTTCGAACCTTCAAAGCTAGGCTGTTTGAGATTTATTTTGCCAGGGGATCGGGACACAATTTCTGACCGCGAGTGTACATAGGAAGGAATTGAGATGAAATTTTGTAGGAAAGGAATGTTATCATATGGTAAGGAGGAATTATTGAGATAGAATTTTGTAAGAAAGGAGTGTTGTTATCTTAAGGTATGCTGAGGTTTTGAGAGGACTTATGTAGGAATTGGATTCAAGTTGTCTTCGTTTGGGCTATATATAGAATTCCTATCCATTCGCTCGCTTACTCCTCCTCTCATCCACTCACTCACTCCTCCTAGCCACTCACTCGCTCCTGCCATCCATCCACTCGCTCAATCATTCCCTCTTCCCATCCTCTCATCCCCTCACTCTACCACTGCATCCACCCACTCACTCCTGCCATCCACTCACTCGCTCAATCATTCCCTCTTCCCATCCTCTCATCCCCTCACTCTACCACTCCAACCACCCACTCACTCCTGCCATCCACTCACTCGCTCAATCATTCACTCTTCCCATTCTCTCATCCCCTCACTCTACCACTCCAACCACCCACTCACTCCTCCTAGCCACTCACTCGCTCCTCCCATCCACTCACTCGCTCAATCATTCCCTCTTCCCATCCTCTCATCCCCTCATTCTACCACTCCATCCACCCACTCACTCGCTCAATCATTCCCTCTTCCCATTCTCTCATCCCCTCACTCTACCACTCCAACCACCCACTCACTCCTCCTAGCCACTCACTCGCTCCTGCCATCCATCCACTCGCTCAATCATTCACTCTTCCCATCCTCTCATCCCCTCACTCTACCACTCCATCCACCCACTCACTCGCTCAATCATTCCCTCTTCCCATCCTCTCATCCCCTCATTCTACCACTCCAACCACCCACTCACTCCTGCCATCCATCCACTCGCTCAATCATTCACTCTTCCCATCCTCTCATCCCCTCACTCTACCACTCCATCCACCCACTCACTCCTCCCATCCACTCACTCTTCCCATCCTCTCATCCCTTCACTCTACCACTCCATCCACCCACTCACTCCTGCCATCCACTCACTCCTGCCATCCACTCACTCGCTCCTCCCATCCATCCACTCGCTCAATCATTCCCTCTTCCCATCCTCTCATCCCCTCACTCTACCACTCCAACCACCCACTCACTCGCTCCTGCCATCCACTCACTCGCTCAATCATTCCCTCTTCCCATCCTCTCATCCCCTCATTCTACCACTCCAACCACCCACTCACTCCTGCCATCCACTCACTCCTGCCATCCACTCACTCCTGCCATCCATCCACTCGCTCAATCATTTACTCTTCCCATCCTCTCATCCCATCCACTCACTCGCTCAATCATTCCCTCTTCCCATCCTCTCATCCCCTCACTCTACCACTCCAACCACCCACTCACTCCTCCCATCCACCCACTCACTCCTGCCATCCACTCACTCGCTCAATCATTCCCTCTTCCCATCCTCTCATCCCCTCACCACCCACCAGAGCTTAATCTCCGAGGAGGTTATTGCAGGGCGGGAACTGCTGACCACTCAACCACAACAGCCACCAGTAATCCCCCAAGCTGGTGAGGCAGGATTGGGCCAGACGAAGTATAGGGGAACTGATGGAATACTCTCACTCACCACACACACCACCAATGAGAGAAGAGAGAGAGGATGAACACACACACGCACAAAGAGAGAGAGAGAGAGAGAGAGAGAGAGAGAGAGAGAGAGAGAGAGAGATTTGAAACATTTATTTATAGACATCAGTTATACAAAATACGCTAGATTTGTAAACTAGATTTGAAACTAGATTTTTAATGCCTAGAATGATGCACTGATGATATGGATACAAGTTTTGAATATGAGATCGAGTAGACTATCCTAATGTAGCCTACGTTTAGGATAAAGAAACAATATCTGACTCCTTAATTCCTCTTAGTGTAGTTTTAGGGTAAGAAAAGAAGAGTATAAGGAAATTTTAGTCGAATCATCTTGGAAAAATAAAGAGGGATGGAATGAAAAAGGGGAGGAACATACAACTCTCTGGAGACGTCCCATTGTGTGAGACAATGGCCGAGGCGTTTTTAAAGGGAGACTCTCTCTTGTTTGGTAAATTGGAAGGCTACTGATTCCCCCAAACTCTACCAAGGAACAAACTTCCCCATTTGTAACATTGAAGGCATCTGTTTGGTGGTATATTTTGGAGGAATCAGCTGCAACCCTCTAATTTTTTTTTTAACAAGAAAATCTCCCCTTAAAATAATAGGCTACCAACCTCTAGTTTATATAATACTATTGTTGTTGTTGTTATTGTTGTTGTCCAGAATATATAAAAGGACATCCTGTTATATATATATATATATATTATTATTTTTTTATTTTATTTTTAACCGTATTTGGTCTTCCTATACAGATGGAATTTCACAGACTTCTTCCACTCTAGCACTGATATGTTGTTGTTGTTGTTGTTGTTGTTGTTAGAAGAACATTAATAAAAGGTACATCCTGTTGTATATGTATTAATTTTTTATATTGTATCTGGTCTTCCTAACTTACAGATGGAATTTCACGGACTTCTTCCACTCGTTCATGATGATCTTCCGTATCCTTTGCGGGGAGTGGGTTGAACCTCTGTGGGACTGCATGAGGGCTGAGCAGAAAGATGTGAGTATTATAATAGCCTAATATTATACAGTGATGCCAACTTAACAGATTTTCCCTTAAATTTAGCGAATTTGCACATTATCTAGCGAAAATATATGTTCAAATTTACAAGAGTAACTAGCTCGTTATAGTATACTGAGCTCCGTTTTCGTTGATATTATCACTGACATCACAGGATCTGCGTGTGGGGGGTAAGGGTGAGGGTACTTCTCTTTCTTTTTACCTTGAATCGAACAGGCAGAGGAGAATTATGGTGTAGTGTTTTCGTGGGTACTACACCATAGGAGTTTCAAATAGTAGACTCTGTACAAGGCACAAGTTTATTATGGAACACACAAGAAACAGGAGGTCACGCAGGTGATACAAAATAACCATGTGGGGCTACGACGCAGCGTGGCTAGCTGGACGTCGGGTGGTGTGGTTACTTCTGCAGTAGTGCGTGTCGTGTCTAGGTGGAGGTGTTCTCGTGTCCAGTGTCCAAGGGTGAGTGAGGGAGTCAGAGGGCAGCGGCCTGGCTTTTATGTCCTATGGTAAAGGATTAACTCTTGCCCCAGGCGCGCTTGACCAGGGATTAAGTTTATTAATAGACAGCTGGAATACTGTCTGTCTCCTCTCCATACAATGCTATAGCAACACGTGGTAGAAGAATAAGGAGTGGACACTACAATAAGGAGTGGAACACTACAATACTCCCCCTCCCCCCAACAGACTAATTTTATTAGGGGAGAGGAGAAGGAATACATAATAACTTACAAAATACTCACAAAAAAAAGTACATAAAAGTAACATAATAATATATATACAATACGCGCAGCTATATCCAAGAGTGAGCCCCACGGAATGAGTTTGTTATGGGGGGGAACAATGCATACGCCAAAAATAAAAAATAAATACATAGTACAAAATACACATACAAATAACATGATGATAAATATAAAATAAGAGCAGTTATATCCAAGAATGAGCCCCACGGAATGAGTTGATTATGGGGGGAACAACGCATACGCAAACATAGATAGTACAAAATACACCCATGTAATAAGAATAAACCCACCATAAGTACACTAACAGATACAAAATCGTGGGCCAGCCGTCACCAGAGTTAGAATGAAACAGGTGAATGTGTGGAATAATGCAGGTGCGGCCTCTTTGTCCACACGAAGCGTCTGGGTGGCGTGTGCAGTCGCTAGAGGCGTCATAGTGGCGTAGCGAGGCTGCTAAGGTCGCAGTCGCCCGAAGTAGGGGTGAACTGGTGGGAGGGTACATGATGGGTGTGGGAGGGAGAGAGGGGTGGAGGTGGACGTAGGTTAGAGAATGTTTTACTGGAAAAATGTGGGAGATAGCATGAGAGTGTGGTTGGATAGGAGGTCTAGGTATGGATTTGCATACGGGTTGAGTAGGGGGAGGAGGGTATGGTGGTAGAGGTACGGGTAGAATGGGGGAGGGAAAATGTGTGGTGGGTACACGTGAGGAAGGAGTCGGTTGGATAGGGGTAGGAGGTCGTGGAATGGGGGAAAGTGGGGGGGGGATGGTTTGGCTGGGGGGAAAGGAGCATGGTGTGGGAGTAAGTCATGATATGGGGGAACGTGAGGTAGGTATGGACTTGGATAGGGGTTGATTGGGGGCACAAGCGTGTGGTGGGGGAGATATGGGTTGGATGGGAGGGATGAAAGTGGGGAATGTATGGGTTGAGTGGGGACAGGAGAGTATGGTGGGGGCGCACGTAAGGAGGGGGCATGTTTGGTGGGGAAGAGCACGTGTGGTGGGGGGGAAATTGGGGGAGTTAAGCGTGGTGGTGGTGGGAGTGTGAGAGGCGTGCGTGGTGATTGGGGTGGTGGTGGGGGGAGTGGGGGCGGCGTGCGTGGTGATTGGGGGAGTGGGGGCGGCGTGCGTGGTGATTGGGGGAGTGGGGGAGGCGTGCGTGGTGATTGGGGGAGTGGGGGAGGCGTGCGTGGTGATTGGGGGAGTGGGGGCGGCGTGCGTGGTGATTGGGGGAGTGGGGGAGGCGTGCGTGGTGATTGGGGGAGTGGGGGAGGCGTGCGTGGTGATTGGGGGAGTGGGGGAGGCGTGCGTGGTGATTGGGGGAGTGGGGGAGGCGTGCGTGGTGATTGGGGGAGTGGGGGAGGCGTGCGTGGTGATTGGGGGAGTGGGGGAGGCGTGCGTGGTGATTGGGGGAGTGGGGGCGGCGTGCGTGGTGATTGGGGGAGTGGGGGAGGCGTGCGTGGTGATTGGGGGAGTGGGGGAGGCGTGCGTGGTGATTGGGGGAGTGGGGGAGGCGTGCGTGGTGATTGGGGGAGTGGGGGAGGCGTGCGTGGTGATTGGGGGAGTGGGGGAGGCGTGCGTGGTGATTGAATGGTGTGTGTAGGATGAGGTGATGGTGAGGTGTGAGTAGGGGGAGATGAGTGTTGAGGGGGGTCAGGTAGGCTAGGCTGAGGTGGGAGGGGTAGGTCATGGATGAGTGATGTCTGGGTGGGTAGGGGTGGAGAGCGGGGTGGAGAAAACGGGAGGGGTGGAGAAGGCGGGTGGGGTGGTGACAGAGAGCGGGGTGGAGACAGGGAGCGGGGTGGAGGAAGTGAACGGGGTGGAGGAAGTGAGCGGGGTGGAGACAGTGGCGGGGGTATGGGTTGAGTTGGGGAAGGGAAGCAGGGTGGGGTTGTTGATGGGTGGACGGTCGAAGGGGTCGGTGCAGGACGAGGTTGGGTATGAGTGGGGTTGGGTGGGTTAGGTAGGTCGGTGGTGGGAGGTTTGGATGGAGAGGAAATGTGCTGAGGTGGAAGAGAGGGTGTGTGTGGGCGGCATGGGATAGGGACGGGTATTATGTGAGAAGGCAAAGTGGACCGAGGCATGTTCAACAGGACCTCGAAACCTCTCAGCTCCGCGAAAACCTCTATGCAAAACTTGTATAGGTCGTAATGTATCGGGTGTGAAGGTGGATGAGTCTTATGGTTGTCCTCTATTAATTCCACCGTTTCTTCGAAAGCGCGTCTCGTCCCTTTCAGTACCTCATCCATTACTGGGGGAGGGTATAGTAATCTGGGTCTTGGTGGAGAAGGCGAGGAGGGGTTAGGGATGGGTGATGTGTGACTGGTTGGGGGTGAGAGTGGAAAGAAGGGGGAGTGAGGTATATGAAACCGTCCTTGGCACTTTACTGCATCCTCTTGCAGTTCCATTATCTTAGAGTTGATGGACTCTGGAGGTGGCATACCCTTACGTGCGTGTTTTCTAAAAGTTTCATTAACGATATGGAGCCTGGATAGAAACGAGTCGCGTTCATAATTAGGGTTGATGTAGCGGCTGGGTGTCTGTGTAACACTAGGGTTGTGGGTGTCGTTGAGCGTGGCTGTGTGTGAGGTTGTGTGGGGTGTGGGTTGAGTGTGGATGGTTTGTTGAGGGTTCTTTTGGGGCGCAAGAGAGCATTTGATATATGGGGGTAAGGGACGAGTGGGTTGGGGGGTATAGTACATGATGGGTGTGGGAAGAGGGAAGGGAAATGAGTTTACGTTAAGTTAAGAGTAGTGGAGGGGGAAGAGCACTGGGGACGGGTGAAAAAAAACACACACATAAATAATAGGGTAGTGGAGGCGGGGTGGGTTGTAGAGGCGTCAAGTGGCGTGACGTCGTAGAAGCTTGGACACTGGAGTGGCGTGGTGGGTACCTTGGCTTGCCGTTGCATGTGGTGGAGGAGGTGAGTTGATCAGGCAGCGATGCACGTCGTAGGGTTCTGAAGGGCGTGCACGTGGCTGGTGTAAAATTGCGAGGCAGGGCAGCGACGCACGTACGATACAGGAGGGCGAAAGGTACCTTATTGTTGTGGTGGTGGCGTGCACGTGGAGATGGGGCGTGAGGATCTTGAAGAAGGTTGTAGCTTGTAGGGCCGAGTACGAGTGCTACTATACTCCGGGGTCACCAATGTAGTGTTTTCGTGGGTACTACACCATAGGAGTTTCAAATAGTAGACTCTGTACAAGGCACAAGTTTATTATGGAACACACAAGAAACAGGAGGTCACGCAGGTGATACAAAATAACCATGTGGGGCTACGACGCAGCGTGGCTAGCTGGACGTCGGGTGGTGTGGTTACTTCTGCAGTAGTGCGTGTCGTGTCTAGGTGGAGGTGTTCTCGTGTCCAGTGTCCAAGGGTGAGTGAGGGAGTCAGAGGGCAGCGGCCTGGCTTTTATGTCCTATGGTAAAGGATTAACTCTTGCCCCAGGCGCGCTTGACCAGGGATTAAGTTTATTAATAGACAGCTGGAATACTGTCTGTCTCCTCTCCATACAATGCTATAGCAACACGTGGTAGAAGAATAAGGAGTGGACACTACAATAAGGAGTGGAACACTACAATGGCAGGGAAGAAGTCACACGTGTGTGCGACAAGGCAAGGAAGTAGATACAGAATATGGGGTTCAGAGAATCTTAGCTAGGGACAGATCGGGGAAGAGAAATAACGATGTGGTAGGGGAAATTTTTTTTCCTCTCACCCCTTCATCACTCCACCTCTCTCTCACTTCCATTTTTTTCTCTTCATCTTCTTCCCACCCCTTCATCATTATTTCATTCCCTCCACATCATCATCAACATTTCTAATTTATGTGTCCATGATTCCTTTTTTTTTGTCCAGGGCTCTGAAACCTGCCTGGCCATCTTCCTGCCGGCACTGGTGATGGGCAACTTTATGGTGCTCAATCTCTTCCTTGCTCTCTTGCTCAACTCGTTTAATTCGGAAGAGCTTAAATCTCGGCAGGATGATCTGGAGGATGAGTCAAGGGTTCTCCAACTCTTCATCAGGTTAAGGGTAAGGGCTTCAGATTATTACTAAAAATATAAAATAGTTTTTTTAAGGTAAAAATTCCGAACATTTAGGGTAAATGTTATCCCTCAGGTTCCTTGGACCATAATAGGCCTATTATCAGTTGTTGCTGTTTCTTGAAAATCATATGTCTGTACACTACATAGATCAAAGAAACAGCAGTCTTGTTGGTCATTAAATGATATGCAGGAAGGGTAACCATTCTACATGACCTTGTTCATACGAGGCATTATCCAATATCCACCATGTTTTGGAAATGTCAGTGGCAGGCTACAGAGCTGTTCAGATGTAGTCCTATATGCAGTGGTAGCAAAATCACTCTCATGGTTTGATAATATTATACATTCCAGTAAATAGCAGTATACATGATTGTACAGCCACGATCAAATAACCATGCACCTACACTTCGCACCTTCAATCGTGCAAATAAATCAATATCATATCAAAATATAATCATACAACAACACCTTATGTCAACTCAGTTCCCTCATTTATTATTATTATGATGAAGTGCTGCAAAATAATACATATCTTGTTCTTTATTACCAAGATATTTACTACGATGGAAGGAAAGTGTAGGGGGTTATTATTTTGCTTGTGGCTGTAGGCTACACACAGAGAGCGTCAAATCGTTAATGCTTCTTGTTTACAATACAGGGGTTATACAGCCCCATGGAAAACGCCTCGTGTGAACATGGACGGTACTGTAATAATTAATCTCCATTGTCTAGGTGCATTGTCCCTCTCTCTAGCTGTTTCCCCTACAAGATGAGGTTCCTTATAAGGCAATTAAGGTTCTCCGTTCATGGATGTAAAGAGTATGTATTATAATAGAACTGATAAAAATATGTTCCTATTACCATCTTAATTTGGCTTCCATTTCACTAATAAAATAATCTCTGATACTTTCAATGAGTAAATGGACCATAGGCAAGACCATTCATGGTGTATACGGTGGTATGGTATCGGTACAATGGCTTCATAGACAAACAATTAACAGAACCCGTTGTACGGGTACCATGCCATCGTATACACTACAGATGTTGTTGAGAGGGAGAACACTATAATACACACACACACACACACACACACACAGAAACACACAATACCCTTCATTTAATACTCTCTGAGGCAACTGTACTTTTCAGAAGCTATTATTATATATTTGTAACGGTAAATGTATAATATATGATTATGTATTTAATATGAATTAATCCATACAGTGTGGAGGTGTTTTGAGTTCATGGTTTATTGGGCCGTATACAAGAACCTTTGTGGTGCATACGATGGTGTGGTATCGGTACAATGGCTCCATAGACAAACAACAGAGCCTTCGTACTGTTACCACGCCATCGTATACACCATGGATGTTCTTGAATATGGCTCATTGTCTCATATCTGAATTGCAAGCAGCTTCTAGTGACACAAGTGCAAGTAAGGCAGTCAGAACAATCTCAGAATATATACTATAGTGTTTATATATGTGTCTTGTTACCAGCTGATGCCTATTCCCTGGAGGTGTGGCCGTGAATTTACTGGCATTACTGTACAACCCTCAGTTTCCATTATTTTAGCAGCTGATCCTCCCTTCACTGCACATATTATAGCTCTTCTTTCCCCATATATCTACGTATACCCTAGCTGACGACTTTGACCATGTACTGTACCCAGTTCCTCCTCTTCAGTCTGAGGTTTTACTGCCCTCTTACTCATACTGCACAACAATTGTACATAGCCTACCTGTACTTGTAACTTGCCTTTCCTTCACAGAGATTGTAGTCTGAATGGAACAGGTATACATTAGAAGCATAAACACAGGTAAACCCAAAAGCACGTAACGTGGGAGTTATAGATATAGTAAAAGAATATATTGTATGAGGAAAGTACCGTATAAGTTAGATTATAGTCAGCAGTAGAGGATAGTCGTATAAATTCTTAGTAACTTAGAAGATTCAAGGATGTTACTTTTAATGGTTCCATTCAGGTGTGATGTACTGTAGTGCTTTTATGGGTAAATAAGTGGACCAGTACAATTCATGTACTGTACTGTATACGCAGGCTGTTTGTCATTGTTCAATCACAATTGATGGAGTGCCACACAACTAGAAAGAATACAAAGATTCCATAGTTCACATGCTATGCCTTGTTTCATTGCCTGTATAGGGCCTACCATAGTTATGCAAAAGTGTAAACATTTGGATTGAACATATTTTGTACAGTTATAGACGGTGTCGGTACTTCATCAGTTGTACCTCAGAAGTCCCTATTCATTGTATAATCAGCCACATGAAGAAGGATCATACATAAAGTTTGTGTTTGGGAGATAGGCTATTGTATCATTTTAGTAGTACTGCCCAGAACAGAAAAGAGAAAGTAGTTAATAATGAGCAATCTGTGTTTTTTATTTTATTACGGTACATTTTGTTCAGGACACAATTGTCAGAAGTGATTTCCAAAGTGATGATGATGATCTCCAAAGCATGAAATATTAGTACAGTATATGCTTCTTCTTGTAGCTGATTTTATGTGCAGCCAGCTTTTATACTATTTGACTTACTCTACTCTTAATTAAAGACACAGGAGAAATAGAGACTGGACATGTCTATCTGTTTGGTGCTTGCAGTACTGTACTGTATATGCAACTACTTCTGACTCTATTAAAATTAAAGTCATGATATAATGTCAGGTTTGTCTGGAAAACATTAGTTGACTAGAGATGCTGCAATATTATACTATATAATATATACTGTAATTGCAAGAGAACATGACTGTAGGGAGCAACAAAATGTGCAGCATGAATACCAAAATAATGAATGACGCTTGTCGTTGTTTCTCCAGGTGTCTCTTGTAACATTTAGCGATATACTCTATGCCCTGTTCTAGTACTTGTGTAGTCCATAGTTCTCCAGCTTCTGAGGAATCGGAATTTGTATACGGCTTGTTGATGCTGGTGTGTACATTGTATTAATTTTAGGCTTTATTGTAAGAAGCAATGTATTCTCTGCAGTTCTATTAACCTAACATGCTTATTGAAGTTTCTACACTGATTCTTTTAGTTAGTACCCTAGACTATGAGCAGAAAAGCTGATAATACTGTGTAAATAATAGACAATAGTACTATACTAAGATATAATATTGTATGTAGTTCCAAATATTCTTTATTCTAATATACGCTTTCAACAGTATTGAATATGCAGTGAAGGAATGCAGTTTTATCAGGATTTTAGGGGTGCAGTCTTGTGTATCACTGACCTGTTGAGCTACATGGATTATTAAACCCCAAAATGTATCAGGTTTAACCTTCTGTATAAACTGTCTCTGATAAGCTGTTGTTAGTCTACTGCAGGAAAATGTATCCCTGCCAATTTGTTCCATGTTTCCCTACCATATGTGTTGTTAGTTTACTTTACCCCAATCTTTCCAGATTTCCTTTCCTCATCCTTCCAACTAATGCTCTGTCTATCTTGGCTTTTCCCTCCATCAATGGGTCTTTGTACTTTACTCAAAATGTTGCTTTATCATACCTTTCTATTTTATTTCTAGTGTTATTGTTTCCACTCCTTATAAGCACTTATAAGTGTTTGTTCCAAAGCTTTTGTATGACTCCAAGTTTCTTATCCTTGTGCTATTCTGTACATCTCTCTGTAAAACAGACTACAGTACTGTAATTATCAAGGTACTGCTTCATTATTATACTGTAGACTACATTCCTCCAGCAAAAGCTGAGAACATAGATTATAATATCAAAGTCATATCAGTCATTTAAGTGGTGTATGGATGTGATACAGAAGTCATTTCTCCATTTGTCATTTCTATAGGCCTAATACTACTGTAGTATAGTACTGTACCTAGAAAAGTAGAAAAGGTATGAAGAGTTATGGAGTCCTCATAGAACCCTGTTTCACCTAGAGATTGTTAATACACCTGTCATTCATCTCTCTATTTACATCGAGACAGACGTCCAGTTATTTGTAAACCAGGCACTCCCTTACCGGTACCTGCAGAATGCTTTAATCACACCTACAACAGCTTCCCTCCTACCTGTACTACATAGACTTTTTGTATACCTGTATTCAATATTCCATTCCATATTATTGTGTGTTATGCATACAGAAGTGCA
Source organism: Petrolisthes manimaculis (assembly GCA_034508575.1). Classification (NCBI taxonomy): domain Eukaryota; kingdom Metazoa; phylum Arthropoda; class Malacostraca; order Decapoda; family Porcellanidae; genus Petrolisthes; species Petrolisthes manimaculis. The sequence goes on along the minus strand of JAWZYT010000404.1, from coordinate 131,431 downwards.
CACTACCTATGTTTTTTCTCCAGACCCATGATGTGTGCATATGTTTTCATGCACTTTATAAGATATTGTACTTTCCAGTAATCATACTGAGATGATTGCTGTAATCTGAAATATGCACAGAAGATTTTGTCAACACCTTTACCTTTAATTATGCTTCTTTGTTTCAACACATAATAATTTCCTCAGGATTGGATGTTTAGACGTAAAAAAAGAAAAGACGGTGAGGAGGAAGAGGAGGAACAAGCCAAGGAAGAGGAAGAGAATGATAGCAAAAAGTCACTAGAGGATGTAGTACCTGAGAGAGGAGTGAAACAGGCCTTCAGTGAGCCAGAGATGCATACACGCTGTGAGGAAGAGGAAGCAGGCATGGACCCACACACCAAGGGATACAAACGCATGACCATTGTTGGTGAGTAGGTCTCCGCTTAATTTTCTTATGCTCTTGCTTTAGCGGGTATCCCACAAGTACACTTTCCACCGTTCTCTGTTGAGACTTTGAGCTTCTCTTATCCTTGAAGTTGTTCTTGGAGGATTAGAGGACCCTCATGACTGTGAATAGAGCGAATTTAGTCACGTATGTTAAATGAAGGACAGGGATGAGGGAATAAGATAGCTTGTGTGATCCCCTTTTACATTATCTTATGAGTACAGACTGTGCTGAATAGTTACATACAGCTTAAGAGCAAAATAATGATAGCTGTTTAGCACAACTACAGTATATTATATGAGACAATGCATAAACTCATGGTTTAAATCCCTCGACATGACCTCTTTGGCACCATGAATACTCAAGAACTATGCCAGTACAGTATGTCTATATTATCCTCATAGCCCAGGAACTTTTTATGTGTCTAAAGGGATCCCATTATTATGTCTGTCAAGAACTTTCAGCCACAAGTCCGCCAGATTGGATTTACTCTACAGTATATTATAAATTTTTGGTAAAACAGGATGGAAAGTTTTTTACTTTTATATATGAGTCCCATTGTTTAATTTTATTATAATGTACTCTTATTTAACTGTTGAGGAGCTTATAATTATCTTACTTAGTCACCAGGTTCAATAAGTTGATTATTGTTATACCTGTACCATATACAGTATTACCGTATGTAGATTATGTTGAAATATCTTTTTTAATTGAGTTTTGAATTTGTTTTGAACTACTGTATAATGTTTTCATTCATATATTTCTAGTTTTCTTCATCAGTATCTACCATTGACAGTTGTATTTGTGCCAATGTGTCTCTTGTTATATGGTGAGTTGTCTTTCATTCACAATATTATCTCAGTAATGTCTTGATGGTGTTTGCCCACGTCATGTCTGTGTGCGTCATTTATATTTTCCCCCATTAGAATGACATAGTAATATGATGCCAATTTTCACTGTGTCTTTGTGTTTACCCACTCCAACTCAACTCAGCCAAGAGCATCTCCCTTTCGATATTGTCTCGAGGCCCACAGGAAAATGGACACATGGACAAGAATAGTTTAAATGGAAAGAAAGTTAAATTTCAAGGTAACAGTAGGAAACTAAACACATTGTTCATATTGACTGGTGCAGTTCAGTAGTTAGACAAGGTGAATGTTTGTCTTTGTCAATACAGCACGTAAGTATAGTTTCAGATATATAGGTATTAATAGTATATGGCTGAAATGGTTTTAGGTTTCGTTTGTAGTTTTAAAGAAAGATGTATGCATTTTTACTCACATAGCACATCATCAGTGTAGTTATAAAACTTTCTCTTAGTAAGAGGGTTTGATGAAATTTTCTCTGAAAGGCCTATTATATTTGAAGACTACAGTAGTTCATATTTTTCTAATGGTCAACAGTTTTAATGATATTTCTGTTAATTGCTTCATGTTTTTCAGCATCTTTACATCAGATGTTTATAGGACTGACTGACACAGTTCCAGTTAATAAGAATCTTGTTCTTCATTGTGCTTTGGATGTATTTCACTATTAACTTAATATTATTTTTTTGATAAGATACTTTTAACATTTCATTTTAGTTATACTAATGACAATGCAATGCACATCACAGTAGTTGCTAGATCCAGTAAATAGTTAATATCTGACAGTTTGCAGTGTTGCAATATTCCTGGTTTAATATCAATAGAAACCCACTTAGTATATACCCCTGCCAAGTACTGTACAATACAAGTATGTATGTAATTTCATACTGTACATGTACTCATTTTATGAAACTTTGTGCAGTGTTAATTCTGTGTTAATTATTAAACATATTACATTACATTTAGCAAGTACTGTACAATATGTTAATTTTTGTGTTTGTCCTACTGGTGATGTGTAATGACAGCTAGGACAGGGAGCAGGGTGCACTGTATTTGTTTGTTTGTGTGTGTCTATATTACATATATATATACTGCATACTTTACTGCTGCAGGATCTTTATATAACTTACCCTGATTATTTATAGTTGTTTCATAAATATTATGCACATAAATATGTGTGTGACCACCGAGACACCCTGGTCATGGCTATCTCAATCAAATAATCCATCTTTTATCATTATTAAAGAATGTGGCTTAACAGTGATTTAATATACAGTGCTGTTATCACATCATGCTGGAAGATTAGATAAGTTAATAAATATGTTAAGGAAAATTATTTAATTGCTACAAGCAATGACCCGAGTTCTCTAACCTAATTAAGTTATTTTTTTAAAGGAAATGAGAGTAATGTATTGTATATAAGTTCATATTATAAAATGGTCAAGAATGGTCACTTTCATATAGAGCCAGTCTGTAGCTCTCCTCCCTTCACCAGGAGATGACGACCGGCCAGAGATCATTGAGCTGTCAGAATTCAATGCTAGCGATGGACAATTTGCCCTCTGCACTCCTCGGAAGGGCAGCGAAGACGGGGAGCAAGAGGACGAGGAGTACCGGGATCAGAGGCAACAGTACCGCTTCAGAGAGGTCACGGGGCATGAACATGATTACCGACAGCTGCAGTACCCTGAACCCAATCTGTCCGAGGGTGAGGGCTATAATAATGAGGACAGTGTCTCCCAGGTCAACTTCTCAGATGGAGACATCCCTAAAATGAAGATGGATGAGGTGAGGAGGGATGCCAATGGGTTGGGTTTTACTGTTGGTCATTGTAGTGATATAGATGGAGATGTGGGTAAGTTTTTCATGGTGAGTAAAGCATACACTTGTAACATATATATTCTCTCAGGTGATTGGCATATTATAGCAAAACTTAATTAAGAACATTTCTTTGCATATAAGCTACTTACTAGTTTATTTTTTCAATTAGATATTATTTGTTCAGTCTTGATTTCCATAATATATTTTTTTGCACTTGTTAAATTATAGATAATTGGTAATCATTACTATAATTGCAATAGCTAATATATATCCAAACTTTAGTTTCCTAATTATGGCATGAATAATTCAGTATTTTTATTATAGTCATCTGTATGCTAATAAGTTTGCAAAAGACAGTCACTGGACCTAAATTCCTTGTAGGCTATTTCTCAAAATTTATCTTAACAAGGAAGCAACTGCTTTCTATTTTCTATGGTTTCTCTCACACCACCCAATAGAAAAAGCCTGCATGTTTTTTCTATATGAATGTGTTTTGTACATACCATTGCAGTACTACAGTGGAATCCCTTTCTCCATGTATAAGATTATGTCGTTTTGTTGTTTAGACCCTATGGGCCTATGTGGAGAGATTATGTGTTAAAATATTAGTACAATACTTCTTGCAGCTTAAAATAAAAAATGACCTACTGTATGTGTAGATTCATAATGTGGAAATAGATAATCCCACTGTGGTTACTGTTGAAACTTTCAACATTTGTATTGTCCTCATACACCTTGATATTCTAGTGCTCATGTCCACCTGTTTTTATCCAGTTCTGAGTGAGTCTTTGCTGCTCAGCCTTCCCAGACCTCATCATGGCCATATTCCTAGTTAAACCTCAAAGAATAGGAATACACCAGAAATTCCATAATCCTAAAAATCAGTATGCACAGTTTCAGACAGAAGTTATTTGCCTCTGCTTGTAAATTGCCACAGCTTTGTTGGCTGCCACCTTCCCTGTACAGGTGTAATGTCTTACCTAAATATTTCTTCAGCCTTTGGAAAACGGAAAAGAACTTGCTGATAAATTATAGCCTTTTCCTCTATTAAATTGTATGATCAGCATATTTATGAGTCATTAAAAGTCAGAAGGGAAGGAGAACTTCTGTCTGCAACTGTACTTTTGTGTAAAAATGTACCCAATATAGTAATGAGTTTTGCAAAGTAAGTGTAGGAACACTATTAAATCCTTCCCATCTAGTGGCTCCATCTAACAATCATGCATGGGAGCATAAGGGGCCTGTGATATTGTTGGAGAGTTATAAGTACAGATTCCTTCAAACTTTGCCAAAAAACAGCCTCCCCAAGATACTAGTGCTGACTACTGTTTTGTCATATAGTTTGGAGAAATCAGTAGCCTCCAGTTTATCAAAAGAATCACATTCCCCATAACAGCCCTGATGATCATCCAGGACTAGGAATATGGCTGTCGTTGGCATGACGTCAGTTATTTTAAGGGTCTTGACCGTTGATTTTCAGGTGAGCTTCGACCCCCAAGCCAAAGTCAGGCACGGGGAGCCAAATGGAGGACCCAAGGCAAAACACTGGCAGGTAAGCCGGAGAGAACGTGTGAGTGGAGGAGTAGGAGGAGGAGTAGAAGGACAGAAAGAAGTAGAAGAGGGAGAGGACAGGAGAGTGGAGGAGGAGGAGGAGGAGGAAAGAAAAAGTAGGAGGCATACATGGCTGGAGTAAGAGAAGGGGTAAAAGGAAAGAAAAAGTAGAAGAGGGGGAGGAGGCATATAAGAAACATCAGAAAGAAATATGATTGAACTACTGTAGTAATCTACTCGATGAACTTGTATGTGCAGATAAATGAGGAATATTAGAGAGGTGCATGATAAAACTAATACAGTATAAGAAATTCGGTACAGTACAGTAGTTCAGAGACAGATGGACACACTGATATAATATTGACTCTTAGAACTTCCTAACTGATGGAGTTCTCTGCGTCAAAGAGCATTAGAAATTATAAAAAAAAACTGAAAAAGTACAATAGCATAAGAACACAGCATTATTTATGAGAATTGGTCTGTTAGAGGAGAGATAGAGAGGTTGGAAGGGCAGTTTTACTTTCCCTGAAGTACTCTTGAGTCCAGGAGTTTAAATATTAGCCTTATACACAATACATTTATATCAGGCTTTGAAAAATGGTAAGTATGTATTAGATTGTAATTACAGTATTTGGATTACTGGTACTCTTGGTTACAGATTTTAATAAAGCGAATTGACTAAGTTTATATGGGTAGAGAGGGTAGGTAAATGTTTTCGTTCATGTCTTGCCTTTTTGATATACAGTGATATTACTTCTATATCAAGTCCAAGGAACATCATGACTGTAATAGACAGCTTTACAGTCAAGGAGCTCTTCACACCAAGACTGGAATATAGATATTTTGCAACATAAATTGGCTAACTTTTTCTGGCAAAGTAGGAGTATTAATCCTTTGAACCTTCACAACAAGTCATTCCACTGCCATTCGTATTGGAAAATTTTCACCAGAATATATGAGTCAGAAAACATTTGTTTGCAGTCCTGGTGTGAAATGCCTTAATGATCATAGCAATTACCAGGAAGGTGTGATTCAAGAACTGCAGTTTTAGCACTCAGCTGCAGTTGATACACAATTACTGTGGTTTAATTTTTGGTGCATGTTTTTTCTTAAGCTGTGGTACGATTGTGTGGCATACAGTCCTATTTAGCAGTGGTAACCATTCTGATAGTTGGATATTTTGAGTGTGTAAAGGTTTTGAAAATTGGCAAATATTTACCATAGTCTCAGATTTATTTTTTCCTTAATTATTTTGAGGACAAGGGATTGATGCCCACATATGTACAGTACTATATCTTGACACCAGTAAGCTAAAATATATAAAGAGGATGGAACAAATCAGTAACATTGTGAATACTGAAGATCTCATATTTTTCCAGTGATAAGTCAAGACTGCTTCCAAGCTGTGCTATAAGCATCATGACTCATTATGTTGCTAGCTGTAGATCACATACATTATACTTGAGTGAATTAAGCTGATGGCTTTTCTATTGCTTCTCTTCCTGTAGGTAGCCGTTGATTTCATTTCATTCAGTTGAAATGTTTGGTAGACCTGTGTTTTGATCACATTAGTAAAGTTTTTAGTATTTATATTAGCATCTTTATAAATGCTTGGTTGCAGCACTTTGATGTCTTGTATAAGTGGAATACGTATGTTTTAAAAGAATTCCACCATAACAAACGCTCAACCCCATAGATTATGATAGGACATTCCTGTGAATTTTAGATACTGATAATTTTTCATTGAGCAGAATAATATACAGTATGCTGTTTATACAAGACATCACATTGCTAATTATTTTAATTTGTTCTTGCTTTTACTTTACTACAATATATAAAGTTTAATATGAATATTTTTTTCTATTTATATTTTATCTGTCTATATATATATACATATCTATAGTTCTATGTCAGGGTCAGTCGGTTTTTAACTTGCCAAAGGCCCTCTTTTGCCATTCATGATTTCTCTTTCCACAGCACTTATGACCTGTTTGTCTCACACTGCTCACCCTCTGATATCCTGCATCCACACTCGCATCCTTCCACAATCCTGTTCTTAGATACAGTATAGTACGTACTGTACTGTCCTTGAGTTCCTTGATGTGTACAGTACTTACTCCCATCTCATACCTGCTAAAACTTTCTCATGCTCTGTTGCATTTGGTACTCCCACTGTGTTGCAGGTCATAAAAATAACCTCTTTATTGTTTCATTGTTTCTTACTCGGATCATCACTATATTCTAGTCAACATTCATTCTATGAACTTTTTTCTCATGCACCTCAAAACTTTTCTTCACCCCTCTGCACTTGTCTTTTCCTGTGAAGCAAAGTATCACACCTATTATATTTTCTACCAGATTTCACTCTTTAGAATCCTTTCAGCTTCAATCACACACCTAACCTTTCCACTCCTGAAGAGCCTCATGCAATCACACCACCTTGCCTCATCCCTACACTGCTACCAAAGCTGTTTCTAAGATGATTGTCAACATAATTATACAGTAAATGCTCCTAGGCATGAGGGAAGTGGATTTTGATGATGAGGAAAGCAGAAGTTTTAATAGGCATATTTTTCATTGCAATGTATATTACAGTATATGAAAATAAATTGTAGTTCTTCAAAAGTGAGTAAAGGTTAGAGTAGCCTCTTCTATTATATCTAATTGCTATAGCCGATAGACTAAACACCCTATTTATATTTCCCACCTTGCTGTATTTAAATAGGCCTACTGTAGCACTTTCTCACACAAGCTGCCTTCACACAAAGCTTAGAATTGGTCAATATATGTATCACGTTAAATTGAGTCATAAGTTCATATTTTTAGCATCAATTTCGTTGCTACAAATATTGGTACTTATCAGTAATATGTAAGTCAACTGTAACTGTTTTATTTAGTGGTGGAAGCCATAATGCATACCGTAATATTTGTTCATATATTATATCTTACTGCAGTAGTGTGAAGGCATTCTTAATGTGTACTTTCATATGAAAACTATTTTTATACTTGCATGCAATCTATATTCCTCTTCCCTCAGGGTGACAAGAGTTCAAAAGAAGCTCAGAAGATAGATAACAAGGACCCTTCAAAACCTAATGAAGTATACACCTTTAAACATCATGTTATAGCTTATAGCCAGCATACAATGCTTTATACATTGCCACTTGAATTTTCATAGAGTAGAGCAACCTAACTCATTGCTTAAGTTATTGCTGTATACATAGTGTATTGCCAAACAGCAGAGAGACTGCAACTGTTATATGCTTAACAGGCATAGCTTATGGCAAAGCTTTTCTTTATTAAATTGCGAGTCCATGTACATGATAAATTTTGCTGTGTCTGTATATACTGTACTGTATTTTCAATAGCTTAGGTGACATAAATAGCAAATGATAGTGCCATCTGTTGTATTTCCCAATGATGTATAAGAAAAACTCAGTTTTGATGGATAATACAGTAGCTAAAAATGCTGAGGAAATATCTAGGACAATATCCTCAGCTTCTTGGTATGCATGGTTCCACATTTGTTACATGGTATCAGTATTAGCCCTTAGGCGCTGTGATATAATGCCTCAGCATTAATAGAACATCTGCTTGGGGAAATTGTGCTTACAAAATGTAATTTAGAACTGTATTCTGTTTTACTTTTAAGTTGTTAACTATTTTGGCAAATTGGAAGAAGCCCAGACAAGACCCTAGGCCAGGCACTAGTGTGTGTTTTTGTTGCATGTTGAGCAAGATGCAGGGAATATGGTGTTGCTAGTCTTAAGTATATACTGTACTGTATTCATTATTTCTTTATATTGTAATGTTTGTAATTGTCATTTTGTACTGTGAAAATTCACAAGACTATAATAAGCACTGATATATCAGTAGGATTAATGGCTATATTCCTAATACAGTAGTAAGGTTAATGAGTGTCTCATACCCGTGTTCATACCAGTATTTGATATTTTTGATCATGTGTTGAAAAACTAGTCTCCTCTTCACTCCCCAATATAATAACTGTAGTATGAGTATGTAACAACCCTGATGTACTACAGACTGTGAAGAAAGACCTGCCCCATGCCCTGAACAAGACCCAGAGTTGGAGTGCAGTGGTGAGCTACGTTGATACCATCACTAGTGGAGTCAAAGATGACGACGACCCAAGGTTCAGGAGGGTCGAGATCCTGGCCAAGGAACCAGCCGACTGCTTCCCCAAGATAATCTTCAACAAGTGAGCACATGTGGTTTGAAATGCATGTTCAGTCAGATTTGAAAGACAATGATTTGTGTGCAAGAGAAAACTAGGTTGCTTCAACTTTTCCAATTCAAATACTCGAAGCCATGGAATATGTTCTGTGTGAAGTTTCAAGAAATTGAGATACCATTGATTTTTCAATATTGAGGTGGAAATTCTAAGTTTTCAAATGAGTATTAACCCCTACGGCCCGGCCGAGTTTAGACTTGCCTCGTATTTTCTGCCCGCTGCTACCCGCAAAATTCCTCGATTTGCCCTATTTTCACAACACTCTCACTCTTAACCTATATAGCATACTGACTTCAACATTGTTCCATCCTTACCTTCAACTCTTCCTCTTTCGAATGCCACTTTATTTGCATGTGTACGAGCGGCCGACGTCTGTGGCTATGGACGGTGTTCAGTTAGCCGCTAAACACCTTTGTATATTCACTATAGTATATTCTTATTACTACGATTATGTATCGTGTGTCATGATCACAATACTAAAAATGATATGTACTGTACACTTGTAGGAATATACAGTATCATCGTGTAACTGTCACGTACAAAATTATAAGCAAACTGATTTGTACCGTAGGAAACACGTATATTTACCAGCCACTCGCGGCTGCCTGTGCGTGTTTGTGGTTGTTATTTTCTTATTACAGTACTACGATTACAGTATGTATCGTGTGTCATGATCACAACACTAAAAATAATATGTACACTTGTAGGAATATCATTGTGTCGCTTTCAAGTACAGTTAAACCTCGATATATCGGACCCCGCTACAACGGATTTTGGATACAACTGACACAATCCACTGGAGATTTTTTTTTTTATAATTTGTCTAAATTTTGTTTTTTCTATTATATTTTTTACATTATACAGTAGGTACATTATTTACACATCATTACATACCTATTTATGTATATATACAGTTGACTCGAATAAATCCGAGGAGTTCTTATGCAAAACGAGTGAAATCATAATGAAAATGTCAGGAAATTATATCACTCATCTGTGAAGCATGTGTGTTTGTGTGTGTGTAGCCACCACTTCTCCCGCACTCCATCCCCCCCTATCCTCGGTCTCGATTCACCCTATAGCTCAAGGTCAAGGGAATATAGGCCTAACCTGCCCTGTCAACTTTTGTGACTATTTCGTTTTTAGTAATAACGAGTTAACCACTAGCTTCAACAGTCATGCCAGGTGGTGCATTTACAAAACAGAAGGCCATATCCTTTGATAGAAAGAAGGAAGGTGTTTCTCGAATAGATAAAGGAGAAGGAAACACCAGAGTACAGTATGGCTAATAAAATGTAAACAATCGATATCGCTTTATCTTCCCCCTTCCCCTACCACCTCCACCACTACCACGCATGCTCATCTCTCCACCACACAAGGTAAATAACATTTAGGTACATTATTTACACATCACTACATACCTATTTATGTAGATATATCTGTATTTTGTGTTAATTTTTGTACATACTTGTACACTTTTTTTTTTTTTTTTTTTTCGTACCCCTCGTAAAAATTCGTCGCTATAATGGTCAAAAGGCTTTAACGGACACCCTCTCCCCCTTATTAGTCCGTTATAACGAGGTTTAATTGTAAATACATTAACTACGGTATTTTCTTACGATCGTTGGAGCACGAATTTGGACAAAGGCAAATACTTAAAAATAGCCCTGCCTTATTGAGGACCAGCAGGCAACTGAGTGGATAGCAGATCGATATTGTGATGTTGTTTACTAGTCCGCTAACAAGAAAAACCCGCCCTACATAGCCCTAAATGGCGGGAAATAGCTATGACAGTCTTCACCGTCACCCGGACTGCACGTACTGACGGTATATGACGTCACCCGTACCGTAGGGGTTAAAGATTTTGGGATTTTTAAGGCAGCTAATATTTGTGTGATGATTGCAAAATATCTGGGAGGAAAACCAGTTATATTTTTTAAGCACCATATACAAATGAGAACAAATGAGAATCTTTATTGACTTCACTTGACCACTTGAAAAGTATTAAATTGTTATCAAAGGTGTCATCTCAAAGGATTCTTTTATCAGTTTATATAGATGTAGATATCTCTGAGATGATAATCATCAAAGAAAATACTGTAAAAGTAAAATCAGGAGATAAAGTGCAAAATGCATTAAGTTTTATGGATATACTTTAGGTTATACTAAAGCTGCTGATAGTACACTAATAAAAATGTTAAGCCTGGTCTCTTAATGCTGTAGAAGAGGAGAAGATAGGATGAGGAGCTTGAGAGTGATATACAGTAAGTAGTATAGAATGATACATAAGTACAAACACTTATCATGGGACTTGTACAATAATATGTAAGGTGAAGTTCTTACATTGCAACTTACATTTTGCCTGATTCAGGATTATGGTTGTTTAAGTGTGTTCAAATTTTAAGCCCATTACCTTCAGCACTGAGAAAGTGGCAGTTGTATCTGTATCATTCTCCGCAACTTCTATTGTATTGGATTTTGGTTGACAGAGATGTGTATTTGGTAAGTGCTATATCTGTTTAAATTTAGATACTGGGAGCCATTTGTGCTTACAATGTATGTATTATTTCATCTATACAGTAGTCTTGTCTTGAGGTGAGTATTGACTGGTAACAAGAAATTGTTTGTTCTTAGTCAGGGTGAAATCTCTAAAAAGCCTTAGTGGGCACTAGTCAGACCTTATGATTTCCCTGTGGTGAGTTGTTTGTAATAAAATAACTAATCTACAAACATTACTGAACGAAGGGGGTTAAATGGGAAAAATATGAGTACTGTACTATACGTAAAAGTAAAAAATGTCTTTTCTTTTTTTCTGTTATAATTCTTTTGTGCTTAAATCACTTGTGGTGAAGTGATAATATTATAATAATGAGCCTACAATACTTAGTTACACACCAACATGGCTATCTTACCAATATCACTAACATGGAGATCATGTAGGCAGTTTATCATATCATGAAGTTTGTAACTCCAGTTTCAATCATCTTAACCTTTGCCTGTGTAAATATTTCTTATTCTGTAACATGAATTTAAAGTACAGTATTATAGTATGAAGCATGGCAGTAGTAGTACTTGTAATCATAAAAAGCATTCAGTGAGACACACTGAAAAGCTTGAAGTAATATACAGCACTGTACCCTGTTTCTAACAAGCTAAAGTTCTTATGGTCATGGCTAAACATTAATTTTTCTGGTCAGCACCCAAGACACCGTGCTGTTGAGTTTAGGCCTACATAGGCTACCCTAGATAATGTTAACCTCTTGCATGTGGGAGCTACTCATTGGTTGGTCAAATTATCTGTGTAAGTCATACAATAAAGTTAAAGTTAAAGTTGCAGGGTTTTAGTTCTGGTATCTACCTCTGATGAGGTACTCTCCTGAACGTCAGGTAATTACCAGGTAATTAATAAGCAGTTTTGACACTAAAGAGGTTAAAATGTGATTGATTATCTATATTCTATTCTGTATAGTATTGTGAGAGATTTCAGAGGAAAAGCAGAATAGTGAATTTTATTGGGGAAAAATGAAAAACTATGCCTGAAATGTGTTACTGATTAACATATCAATATATATAGTTCTTAGCATAATTTGAGAAGGAAGCTGTATATAAGGTTGTGTCAGATAGCAAATATTAATGCTGTCACAAGAAAACTTTCAATGACACTCTCTACCATCTCCATGTTTTTTATGAGATAACTTTGCCTTTACATGTTGTACTTTTCCTACCCCTCCCTTTTCATCATGTTAGGTGAATGAAAACCATACATGTGTTAGATTTCAAGCATTATATACTGGCAGGGAGTGTCAGTAAATTACTTCTCATGACAGTACAAAGAGGGGTACAGTATGAATATTTTTCTTGCTCAAATGTTTCTTTAAGCTATGAATATTTCAGCACTTTAATTTTCAGGCTATTTTTTCATACTTCTACCAACTTTATGCAGTATATAAAAAAATTGTGTAGACATTTATGATATATTATTGTGTATAGCCTAATTAATCATTCAGTTTTTTATGCCCAAGTCATTGTGTTGGTATGTACGGCCACCAGTACAGTTTCATTTAGTATCGTGTAGTTACCACTGGTGGTGTCTTATTAACTGTAGTGGTCTTCCCTTGTTATGAACTTGACAGAAATCTTAGACTCTTTTTTTATGCATGTTCAATTGTTCATTGTTATTTTGTGTAATTACTGTCTTTGTCTAGAAATGAGCCATAAACAGCTTTGTAAATTTTTACATGGTTTGAATTTTTGCTGGTACTAAATACCTATATTGGGACCCTTTTGTGCATGGGAGAGTTGGGAAAGCATTAATGGTGTCTGTATGACTCAGGATCCACTGCTGCAGTCTATTCACTGAGACGAAGCTGTACAAAAAGTGGTACCACCTGAGGCAGGCTTGCCTCTACGTCGTCGACAGCCCCTACTTTGAGTGGGTCATCCTCATCCTCATCTTTGCATCTTCTGTAACCCTCTGCTTTGAAGATGTTCACTTAGACTCAAAAACTGAACTGAAGGTAAAGAGTCCACCGCTAGGTGTGTCTTTGTTCACTGTGTAACTAGAGAATCAACTAGGACCATCCATCAGTAGTCATGATGTTTTAACCATAGCTTTTGCTGTCAAAGACTTTCGTAGGATGTGTATAGAATTCACTTTTGTATAGACAACCAGCTTTTTTTGATGTTGTAGTTGATGGTAGACAAAGTTGGAATATATGGTACTAAATACTATGTTTATATGTTTTGTCGCACTTCAACAGGAGAGACGGGTATTTATTGATATTTTCTTTGTACTTTACACCTGCTTCTGAATGCCTCTGGTCTTCTGCCGCTGTCTGTTATTTTAGCTTGGGGCCTCGTGACCCCTCGATAACTTGTGTCGACACAATCACACGCTCACCACAGCATGGAGTGTATATCCACATGTACACACACATCGCACACATTGCACAGAATAAACTGTGTGCGGAAGTCATATAACCCTCCCATGACTCGACATTCAACAAATATGATATACTCTATATGTTTATGATTAAGGCTCAGGTATTTTACATTAATACATTTTACACTTGTAATAATAAGTACAGTACTGCAATATGCAAAGCTTGCCCTAAAAGCCATAGTTGTACATATACAAAAAAATAAAACATTCCACAGTATCATTTTAAATTACAGATGCAACATTCGATGTTAATAGTAGTATGAAGATCTGGAATTAATTATCATTTGGACTTCTCTCTATGCAGTATGTTTTGAAAAGCACTGTACTGCTTTGTGTAGGTAATAGTAGATGATAAGTAGAGTAGACAAATGGAGAGTAGACTAGTACCGTACATTTGAAGCTCTATGTTTGTTTTCAATGTACAGTATGTTGAATGCCATAAGGAACAAGTCCAAATGTTCAGCAATTCCAGATGAACAAATACTGCTACAGTATATATGTGTCGTGATTGGATCCCTAAAATATCTATCCTCCCAGGCACATGACACCGCCTACCCACCTCTGAACCCTACCTGACTGCCACCACCAAACAAAATATTCTTCCCCTCCCCCTTCCTCCTCATCCTCATTCTCCTCCCTCTCCTCTTCCCCATTTCTAGGTGTTTCCCTTAACTGTGTTGAAAGTGTAAACTCCATTCCACCACCTCCACCGTTTACCACCTACATGTCACCTTTGCACTCTCTGCAGTAATAATATATCAATATGTCTAAATGTGAACGTATTAACTCTGTCACCTTAACACTCCACAGAATTCTTTACATATGACTCTTTGCAAATTCTTTGCAGACATATTGGGGTGTTTTCTTGTACCTCTCTTTTCAGTAATTTTATTTTCTTGAGTGTTTCTTAAATTTTATCAATAATAGACACTTCATTGCACTTTTCTTTTATCATCAACTATGGTTGTAGTCATTAGACCTGTACTGGGATAAAAGACTCAAGCAATGATGCACATTATTGACACATATCGTACCTCCTCATCCACACTTACACCTGTGATTGCAGATGATACACTGTAATTGATATTTGTGATTGAAGTGTTTATGCTGTTACTTGTAATGTTATCAGCATTTTTATGTTCCTTCCATGTCAGCAAACTTTTTTCATCTTATATCGGATGTACATGTTTGCTTGTTGTGCCATGACTGAACCAACCTCCCCGGTTTCATTGTCTTACCTGTACATCAAGCCGCTGCCCGTTTACCTGTATTCAAGTGGCCATTGAAAACCCGGAATGCGCATCAAGATGTACCTGTGTTATTTGCATTTATGTGTTTTCTCGTCAAAGCCATTTTGTGGGAGTTGTTGGTCGTTGGAACTTTTAGTTTTGTGTTTTTTTGTTGATTGTTGTTTTGTGTGTTCGTGATGTCCTTACTTGGTTGCCCACAGTTGTAGAAAATTGTCGTATTAGAGTTTTAAGAAATTTACCTTTGATTCTTTTTTGTAAATCATTTCAATTACTTTTATCCAGTTAAATTACTTTCAGTTATACTGTAAAATTTTTAAGCAATAGAAGATTGCCACGGAAATTTTTTGTTAAATTTTTATCATACAAAAGTATTAGTTTTTTTGTATAGATTTCCTTCCCTTTTGTTCAAGAGATTAGATGTAAAGAACTTTCAGATCAACTCAAGCACTACTTTATATTTCAGCTACTGCCCAAATGATTGTGATTTAAGTACAGTAATACAAAGATAAATTAGCAATACATGAACTGAAAATTTTTAGTACAGCAAAATTAATCCCTGATGTGATTGATTAATTGATGTAATGGGTTTTCTGGTGATGCCAAAAATTCATTAACCTACAGGCCAAATTTTTTTATCATTTTATTATTGTAGTTATGGTTAAATAAAACTTTAATGCAGTATACCTAATCATACTATTACGGTATTATTTTGTTGGTGTTATACTGTATTAATATTTTAATATATGCATAAAACCTGAGGTATGACTTGAATCTTGAGTTGAACTTAAAGGGTACTTAATACTTCCCTTAGGCCCTTGTATCGATAATGTGTACATGGGCCTCTGATCCAGGAGTCAGATATTTGCTAACACTGTTACCTGCAACCCCATACAGGAGGTGCTCAACTACCTGAACCTGGTGTTTGCCATACTCTTCACGGTTGAGATGATACTCAAGTGGGTGGCTCTGGGCTTCGTCAAGTACTTCACTTCAGTCTGGACCATACTCGACTGTTTCATCGTTCTCGTGTCCATGTGCAGTCTGTTCATCGAACAAGACAACCTCATCGCTCTCCGCAGTCTTCGCACACTGAGGGCCTTGAGGCCACTCCGTGCCATCTCTCGGTGGGAGGGAATGAAGGTACTGTACAAGTTTCCAACTCACTTTGACATTGTGTTTACTTGAAGAGTTGGTTTGGTTTGGAGATGCTGGAGAAGCAGACCAGTCACTTTTGCTGTTGTGGTGCTTATGCTGTACACTACAGTTCTGATGATATTTGTATTGATATTTGTAAAATTCTTTTGGAGAACAAAGTTTACTAGAGGTGCAGAAAAATTCCCCCCCAAAATATATTGTTGCATTACAGTACTGTGAGAGAATGGTTGAGTGTGTAGCATAGGTGCCACAGTTCTTACCTGATGCAATCTGGAAAAATAATCAAATTTAACACACCATTACTATAATAGTGTAAGGTAACCATACTACTGTATTTTTATTTCTATCTATTCCAACAGATAGTGGTAAATGCCCTCATGTATGCCATCCCGTCCATTTTCAATGTACTGCTGGTGTGTCTTGTCTTCTGGCTTATCTTTTCCATCATGGGCGTACAAATGTTTGGAGGGAAATTTTACAAGTGTGTCGATCGGAAAACGGGAGAAATCCTGCCAGCCCAGGTCAGTATGAATGAAGCAATCCATCCTTTTATTTTTATACTAGGTCAATTTCTGTTGGTGAACTGCCAAGATGGTGTAACTGAGCCTGCATTGGGGGCAACAGGAGATATTCAGGAAACTACAAATATTAAACATTATGAAATACTTAAAATGGATTACAGTTTTGTAATTACAAAATTTCATCATATGTAAAACTTAATATTTAGATATATTATAAATGAATTTTGGTGTACTGATCAATTTGTAGGTAATTTAAAAGCTCATTTTCCCTTGAGATGGACCAATTACCTCAATATATGTTTCGTTATATTTGCAGTTGATACCGAATAAAACTGTTTGTGAACTTCGAAACCAGAGCTGGATTAACAGCAAGATAAATTTTGACCATGTGGGGTACGCTTACCTCGCCCTTTTTCAAGTGGTAAGTGCATATATTTGTAAGTGATAAAGTGTATGTTTATGCAGTACTCAACTTGTTTGTACAGTGCTTGAGGTCTTTGTGGAACTTCAATTGAGCAGGAAGCCCCAATGCCAATTTAGCTTTTTTTTTTTTTTTTTTTTGCTATTGTGGTAATTTCAAATGTTTATGGAGGGTTTTGTAATTATTTTTAAAATTTATTTTTATTTATTTTTTATTTTTATACTTTGGGTCTGTCAGTAGCCTGTGACTCTCGCGAGGCCCCGAGATTACTGAGTGAAGTTTTGGATAGCGAAAGAAAAATGTATCGGCATATGACTTGAGATGTGTTGATGTTTCACTGTAAGACATAACATAGTGTGAAGATGCCTTGAGGAGAAACATCAGTAGTCTCATGTTTGTTTACTATTTTTATTATTGCTATTTTTATTGTTATTATTATTATTATTATTATTATTATTATTATTATTATTATTATTATTATTATTATTATTATTATTATTATTATTATTATTATTATTATTATTATTATTGTTATTGTTATTGTTATTGTTATTGTTATTGTTATTGTTATTATTGTTATTATTATTATTGTTATTATTATTATTATTATTATTATTATTATTATTATTATTATTATTGTTATTATTAATAGTAGAGATAAAAGTTGTAATAATAGTAGCAGTAGTAGTAGTAGTAATAATAGTAGTAGAAGTAGTAAAAATAGAATTAGTAATACAGGGTATTGCTATAAACAACTTTCACAGGCAACCTTTGAGGGGTGGATGGAGGTGATGGAGGATGCTGTTGACTGCCGTGGAGTAGACCTGCAGCCTGACCGAGAAGCCAACATCTACGCTTACATCTACTTTGTCATCTTCATTGTTTGCGGTTCTTTTTTTACCCTCAATCTCTTCATTGGTGTCATCATCGACAACTTTAATGCTCTAAAGAAAAAGGTAGGTTGTGTGAATTTGTGGCACAAGGACTGCTGATGTATGGTTGTACTGCATCACCATTGTTTGGTATGAGAGACCTAGACACACAATAAACACTGTGTGTGCACCCAGTTTTATTTTTACATTTGTAAGAAGACACATGGAAAGAATTTATCATATTTTTTATTTGCTGCTTTTAAGCTAATCATATTCTGAACCTTTATGAATTACTCTCAGCAGCTGTTTTGACTGCTGCATTTGTTTTCACATTGATTGTTAAGCACCACTGATCCACGCTTACACAATCAACTTGTCTACTGTACTACTTGTAGTGTTTAGGTTGCTGTCAATTCACTCTTAAATTACTGTAGTAGTAAGGTGTGTCCCTTTTGATGTTACATGTTTTCTCAAATACCCATAGTCCTTCACACATCTACATAGCACTTGTGTTGTGTTATTATTAATGTACAGTAGTCTATCTTATCGTCTACTTTTGATCATAGTAACACAGAGGTGTTGAATTCCCATTAGAATTATTAAACCTTTAATTAAAATATATTAAAACCTCTGGTATGGCCACCTTAAAAACCAAGTACATTAATCAAGGATAGGAATTTTATGAAAACCATTAACCCTTTCACTGTCAGATAAGGATTTCACATACTAACCCTTTCTTATACTACAATTAACAGACATTGTAGTGAGTGTGAAAGTTATGAATGTGAAAAATATATGCATTATTCTAAACATGGTGTTCTTTGCTTTATTCAGGGAACTTTAATGAGTAGTTCTTGAAGATTTTACCCTTAAACAACTAGGGTTTTTTCGTGCCTTATAAGATTGTTTGGTGAAAGTCCTTGCATATTATCTGAGGTGTAAGTTATTGTTTATTGGTTCATTTGTATAGTTTTTAAACCTTTGAACTTCAGCAACATTTCATTCTAACATAAATTGGCAAATGATTGGCTGAATTTGCTAATGTAACCTGTTGTTTTAGGGTTAATCTGGGTTGCCATATGCAGCAAGCATTGAATGATGAGTTATTAAAGTAACAGTAGAGAAACAAATTATATGCCTATCATCTGGAGAGCTCATATTCTATACTGTACAAGAAATGTAAAAAAAAAAAAAATGTAGATAAATCATATGGGGCTGGCTATTATATTTCAGCCATTGTTATTTTCTACCCAAGAAATCTGTTGAATTCAATTATATTCTCTTCTCATTTTAGTATCAGGTTGAATTGCTCTACCTGATACACATGATAAATCCTTGGTTATGCTAAGTATGCAGGTGGCAACTCAGTATGGAAGTGTTAATTTTGGTTATTAATACAGTATCCTCTATACTGCATATACCATGGCTTGAATTCATGTGTGCTCTTGTCACTGGGTGTTGCTTTTTATTCATATTTGCAGACAGGGGAATGTTTTTACTGTCAGTTTGGTGTGATTGTGAGCATAAGAATCTGTTTGTCCCTGTTAACTGTTTTGATCCTGTCATAAATGGGAGGAAGCAGAATTTATGGAGGGTCCAACTAGAGCAAAATATTTATGTAGATTATAGAAAAAGGGAAGATGGAACCCTTCATTTTATAAGTACAGTATTGATAAAGTACTGTACCAGCTTTGCTGACCATCCCTCCCCTTTTTTGTAACTACAGTTTATGAGTTTATGAATTTTCATGCTTTATCAGTTGATTTTTATTAAGATTAATAATGATTAATGATAAATTCAGGAAAAATAATAAATACAATGGCTATGTTTATTCATAAATGAAGACTGGTGGGCACACAGATACTGTACTTTTATTATCTTGATTTAATGTGCACTGATTGATATAAAAGACAGTGAAAGGGTTAAATGTACTACAGTAGCTCTCACTATTTATTCAGGCCATGTACCAATGATATATCCCTCATGTTGAGAATGCCCTTAAAATTGTTGATATCAAGTACTGTACAGTACTGTATATGTATAGATTTTGATAGTTCATTCAGTAACCATGCCGCTGTGATTACATAGATTGCTCAGCTGAGGATCTAGTCACCATCACTGAGAAGGGAGTAAATTTTAATTGCTGCCGAACAGAGCTCATTTACCTACTCAGTGGTTATTTATGGCCTGAACTTTGAGACACCACTTGAGTAAATGTCAACAAGTCAGTGACCAAAGTTATCATCATATATGTATGATTTGATGATTTGCTTGATTATTTATTCTAAGGAGAGGTCCTGGTTAACACCCTTCAGCCAAGCTACCAATAAGCAGACCAGACAAGATAGATAATAATTATGCTTGTTGTACTTCACTAGCAGCTCTCAGTTTGACTGTATTTTGTACTTTGTTGAGTGTTTGCGTGAATGATAAGTTTGTAATTGTTTTGTATTTTGTTGCTTCTTAATTACAGTTTTTTCACATGTTTAATGTAATATTAATTATATTGTTTAAAAAATATGACTACAGATTAATTTAGTGTTAATTGCTGTTTAAAAGTAGTTTGTTTTATTACAGTTACATTTTGATCTTCATATATCAATATAATGAACTTCATTGGTTCATTATTAATATTAAATATATCTGTAAATATTGAGTGGTAAATCTGTTAATATTTGTGAGCATTTTGTAGTTTTGAGAACTGTAGCCATTGCATATCTCCTGTACATGTGTGTTAATTCTTCTTGTAATTAGGGACTCAAGTGATGTTGATCAGTTCAGACCTCTCTTTCCTTCTTTTATTTCCATGCTAATGCAATATTATACTGGTGTTAAAGCATATCTTAGCCAACTAACTCAGGATTTAAATACATCTTGTCTTTAAATTCCAAGCCACTTTTCTCTAGCAGTAATCCTTGTGAGCTAGTGTGCTGTAACACCAGTGCTACTGCGCTACTGAGCTTAACTCTAGTATCTGTTTCACGTCTGACGTTCTCAACAGATGGTAAGTTTCCGGCTCCAACCCAGCCAGCGCTCCGGCCATCTTATTGCTATTACATATAAGTCATTAGCACCTACTTTGTATGTCGCCAGCATGATAGCAGTATATTTTTACATACATACATATACTTATAAGCAGCATCCACCACTGCTCCAAGATACTCAATGGTACCCTAAAGTATTGTCGGAGTAAGAAGCTGGGAGGAGGGCATGTTAAGACCATTATATATATACCGGTATAGTACCGGCATACTGTAGGTTTGTTGCCTTACCTCACGTAACTTTGAAATGCAGTTTTGCAAGAAGTATTGTAGTTGAGCAATAGTATCTTATAATAGATAGGTAATTTTTGAGATGGATAAATATACTGTACAGTATATATATGTGAACCTTTACCAGTATCCAGTTCAGTTTAGAGAGCAGTTATATTGCAGTAGTAATATATAGAGTTGATATTCATAGAGTAAATAAAGATGAAGTACATAGGTTGGTAAGTTTTGCCCCCCTCCTTGCACTATGCTTTCTGTAACAATTGTTATATCATGGCTGCATGTTAGCCACCATATAGCAGTAACTGGTATAATATTTTATTGAATTTATACATTTCCATTCATAAGTTTTGGCTCAAGTCATTACATATTTATACTATTTTTCAATTTTCAGATAAAGTAGATTTGGATGAAACTTTATCCATGAAATTATAAATAAATTTAACCATAAATTGGGCTAGAATTGGAATGATTAAATCTTGCAATGCTAAATATATACACATAAGTAATTACAAAGATCTAGTGTTTGCATAGTTGCATGGATATTTTTCTGATAGTTTACAGACATGACTCAGTGTTTCAGATTGATATTTTGAGTCTTTGTAGCACTTATAAAATCTAATGCAACTAATGCAGTTATATTTGCAATCTCTTATCCCTGATTCATCATTTCCCTTCGAAGCACAATTTGTTGTACAGAGAAGACATTTTCTTGTACATTCCTAGCATTACCTGATGTTATTTTGTTACCTCCCTGCTTAGAACAACCTGCTCAGGCTTATTGTAGGTGTTTATGCCATAATTTGTTTTAATAATAGAGTATTTTAGAAGGGATCTTATCAAACTTCATGACTACAGCCCTTGCCAAAGACTTCACTCACATGGCTGGAAATACTTCACATAAACTGAATAAACAGTTTACACATTCTTTTTTTGTGTTTTTAGTATTTTATATTTTTTTTATTCCCACTTTTTACTACCACTTTTGTTCTTTAGAATTGTAAATGTTTATATTTTACAAACACTACATATTTTTCATTGATGAGCATATTCTGCACAGCTTATGATAAAATACTGCAAGTATGTATGTCATCTATTTTTGTTTACTTCTCTCTAATTTAAAACATTTACAAGTCACATTTCTTCCTCAACACTTTTTCTTATAGTACTGTAGTTTCTTTCAAACCTGCTGTACACAAACACTCATATACTCAGCACAAGCATCAGAGTTCCTGCCACTACAGACCACATGCTTCTTTTAACCTGGGACATTCCTCTCTGACACGTGAACCCCCCCCCCCCGTCCCTCCCTCGCCTGCCTGCCTGACTGTGTGCCATAACCTGCACCTTGGCGTGGAGCAGTACGAGGGGGGAGTGTTGGAGATGTTTCTCACCGATTCTCAAAAGAACTACTACACTGCCATGAAAAAATTAGGCCGCAAAAAGCCCCAGAAGGTCATCCGCCGGCCCAAGCATCCATACCACGCTCTCTTCTACGACATTGCTGTATCCAGAAGGTGGGTGAGAGAGTGATTGGTTCTTTACCTCATAATATGGCATTTATTAGGAATATTAATTCAGAGAAATATTTTCTCTGCTTACAAGGGTTACCATACTCCTAACTTGTGTTTCAATCATTTCTGAACTGATATGAGAGTTAGAGATTGAACTGGTTGTTTTCTGGTCATTGCTTTTTCTCTATACTGTAGTACTCATGGTATAAAAACGCTACAGGTAGGCTCTTGTGCACGTCTGATAATAAGCTCCGCCCACCCCCACCCCACCGCTCACCCTCGTGACGTCATAGGGGTCTCAGCCAATGAGAGGCGAGATGCACACAACGGCGACAAATCTGTAAACTAAAGAGTCTACCTTCTCTCGTTTTTATACCATGGTAGTACTGTATTGTACTTTGAGGTCTATCATATATGACTGTTGTTAGCTTTCTGAAGGACAATATAAGTACAGTATATACAACACATCCCAGGGTGAGCTAAGATTTCAGTGCTAAAGTAGTGTTTAATCTTCAACAGTTCAATCATTCTTGGAAAATTCACCAGCATCATCTTTTTAATTTTAGATGACAAATATATAGTTACTCTATACAACAAAGGAAGTAACAGCACCTCTTCTTTTCTTTCCTCCCATTGACAGGTTTGAGATATCTATATTTGTGTTGATCTTCCTCAATATGGTGACAATGGCCATCGAGCACTACCACCAGAGTCGCACCGTTGCCTTCACCCTCGAGGTCTTCAATGCACTCTTCACCACTATCTTCGGCCTTGGTGCGTGAGCATATTTACTGCTGTTGCTCGAAATGGGCAACCTTTTCTACCTTGTTTTTTCCAAAATAACACTAAATGATATTTTGAAAGTATTTCATAAACATTCCTGATATGATGACCCTACATTTTCCTTACTTGCTTGCACCATGAAAGTAAGGATGTAATTCAGCAGGGAGGTGGCTGAGTGGTTAGTGTTCTGGACTCATAACCTAGAGGTCGGGAGATTGATCCTCTCAGGTGAGGGCCTGAGAATATTTACTCTTCTGATTTGAGTGTCGGGTACTAACTACAGTATAAGGCCACCGAACGTCGTAAAACATCCTCGCTGGTACCATAACAGCTGCAGTACAGTATTTGGGAATTACCCTCACTTTCCTCTCTCTGTGGCTGGGTACTAGTTCGGAAGTTGTGACGTGTGTGTGTGAGCAGCAGTTGACCTGGGCCACGATAACGGGCTTAATGAAGCCTATGTCCAGTGTCAGAACATATAAAAAAAAAGAAAAAAAAAAAGAAAAATTTCAAAATCTGTTTTCCGATGGAATTGAGCATATCTGGGTCATCTATAGATGGATTTCAGTAATTTTTTCCATAGCACTTCTGCTAAATGAGAGTTGAATGATAAAATCTTCACACCAGCCAAAGGTAAGCATTATTCCCAGAATGAGGAGCTTGGAGTGTCTCAGTTTTCAAGGTTATGGAGGAATTGCAGAATATCCTGCAAGTGTATCCACTATTTAATGCTAAACTCACTGCTCAGTGCTCATATATATTTCAGTAGCTATATGAAATTTTTGGATACATTCTTGAAAGGTGCATGGCCTCTTGCCTTTCCAACAAGCAAAGGTCAGGAAACCCTGGAACTACATATAGGGGCTCATGATATTGTTAACAAAGTAAAGTCAGCTTGTTCCTCAAAACTATGTAACAAAATAGCATTTATATTGAAGGAGTCTGTTTCTTGGTCTCATTTGGAGGAAGGAGTATCTAAAATACAGTACAGTATACTGACGGTATCTTAACCATTTCAAGCACACCTTCACCCACACCATATCTTTACAGAAGCCATAGTGAAGATCATAGGACTTCGGCACCACTACTTCACAGTACCCTGGAACTTGTTTGACTTCATCCTGGTCTTTGCCTCCATTATGGGCATCCTCCTTCAGGATGTCCTCACCAACTTCCCTATCAGCCCCACGTTGCTCAGAGTGGTGCGGGTTTTCAGAATTGGCCGCATTCTCCGCCTCATCAAAGTAAGATGGTTTTACCTGTTCCTTCCTTGATTTTTTCTTTTAATCTTTCTCAGCTCCTACTGCTGTTACAGCCGGAGAAATTTCTGGGTGCTATATCCGTCCATGTATTTGAACCCTGCTGATAAGATACAAGTGAACTCAAAGCACTCCCTCCATATTATTATTATGGACTCTACTGGGTGGTTTGGTGTTCACTGACCACATACTAATGGGGTTCCCTAGTCAATCACTTCCAGATCTGTAACTGCATATCAGTTCCTTCCTTATTCTTCTTTCAAGGCTTGCTATCTCTTCTCTCTGTCTCCCTTTTTAGCTGCATGCAACCCAAGCTGTTGCCCTGCCATTAGTTTTCTCTTTCCAATCAACCAGGCAGGCAGTCATGAGAAGAATAGGGTTCACTTCTGTGGGGTGATGTAGCACTTCGAACTTTCTCCAGCTGTAACAAGGTCCAGACTGCCTCCCTTCCCTTCCACCTTGATGTTTAGTCTCCTCCTCAGCTCCCACCCACCCTCTTTACAATGATATGGACCTCAGTGGTAATGCATATAGGCTCCTGCTAGTTTGTTTGTTTGTTGTGGTGGATGGTTTAACCTTTTAATGGAGATTGTCTCAGTTCAGTGTTTGGCTCCATGTTTGTTCAGTAGACCTCTATCAGTGGGCTACGTTGGTGCGTACCTGCAAGTTTGTTATTGTTGTTGTTGTCTCCTCTTTCCCCCCACTTACATATATATATATATATATATATATATTCTGTATATACATACAGTCTGTGCATTTCCTCCTATTTGGTGTTGAGTGCAGTATTTGTGTTGGTTCATGAGGAGGTTCCTGCAGTTTAGGAGAAGAGAAGGGTTCCTAGAATTATTAACTCATTTTTGCCTTTGTATGCATTCTGGGAAGGATTTAGATTACCACTTGTTTTGCATATATATATACAGCATATGGATTATATAAATCAGAGTGTTGAGATTTTGGTTTAATATATTCAATACTAAAATCATTATTCTTCTATTTCTTTAAAATTTTCAAATAAACACACCTTGAAAATGACCATCTGTAGCCCCATGATGACTATTGTTGGCTTATTGAATAGTGAATGATTTTTATAAAGCCCATGTGTTTGGTTTTGAGAGCTATGATATAACAGTAATACTTGAGACATAAAAAAATAATGAGAAAAAATGTATATGGGTTATTATGAAATCATTCTTGATTATGTAACTGTTAGTATTAAATATTATTACCAGAACAATACTTAGAAGAAAACAATGCATTAACATTTTGAATATATTAGTTAATTACCTGACACTTACCTGGTAGTTGATGTTGGTAATTATAGGGGCAGGTCCCTCTCCATGTCAGGGTAACCATAAACTTCATCACTCTTGGGGTCAGTCTTTATCTTGGTATTGATTCTGCATAACTTGGGTGTTAAAGGTCTTTGTGAAGCAAGCAGTGTACATTTTTGTCATTCCTATTTTTAAAAACTACTACAATGCAGTAACCTCTACTTAATATATTTTTTGGAGCTAAATTTTTCTTATGATTGTTTCTGGCTTACCAAGAATAATGTTTAAATGTTATACCACTAATTTTATTATCATGTGTCAAAAGCAAAAGTTCTTGTGAGTTCTTTGTCATATCTTGTACATTATAAGTACAGTATTGTATATTAATCTTTGAATGTTCTTGTTTACTTTTTTCAGATAACATTGTTTCTTGGTCCCATTGTATATGATACTGTACTGCACTTAGCTTTTTAATATATGTTTTTTCTTGCAGCTTAAAAGTGAAACTATATTAATCAGTACTATCCATTTCTATAAAGTTGCAAGTAATGAAATAATTACCATTTTACTAATATTTTGTCCAATGACTTTTGCTTTTTACTAATTACTAATTACTAATTTATGAAATAAATAAAAATAGTTTTTAAACAAAACTTCAGTCCAAAAGAGTAAATCAATATATAAATATATAATTGCCTTCATTTCCACTATTACTGTTGAGTGTTTGGTGGTTATGCCCCTGTGTGTTGTAGCTCAGGGTGTTAGATTATTACTCTAACTATGTGTCATTAGTCCTAATACAGTTGCCTCATGGTGTAGTCTCCTACCCTCTGTGCTGTTTTATTATGGCACATTGTGGAACCAGTAGATCCCCCCCCAGATTACTCATAACATCCTTGGTCCCATAAGGCAACTGTGTGCTTAATTACTTGGTTCGTGTCATTACTCTTGGTATGTCAGCCAGCAGCAAGGTCTGTAACCCAAGTCTGCCATGAGTGTTGTGTGGCTCTGGGGGGCGTGGAGGTAGTAATGGGCTTGTAGTTTATCGCAGGCATAGTTGTTTACATATCAGTGTCTGTCTTGGGTGAGGAGGTTTCTGTAGTCCCAACTGAGCCTGCAAGTGCACTGGAGTTTAAACTTGACCAAGAACATACATTCCACAACTCTATGGTCTTTCACTCAGTCTGTAAGAAATGTTTTATCATGGTTTATAATTATGCATTTTAATAATTATGATGTTGCTTATATTTGAATTTGGCATGTATTTGCAGGTTCTGATTTGAAC
Source organism: Petrolisthes manimaculis (assembly GCA_034508575.1). Taxonomy (NCBI): domain Eukaryota; kingdom Metazoa; phylum Arthropoda; class Malacostraca; order Decapoda; family Porcellanidae; genus Petrolisthes; species Petrolisthes manimaculis. The sequence continues at coordinate 103,969 of JAWZYT010000404.1, read as the reverse complement.
TTTGATAGTGTTGATGAAATTATTGTCATTTTAAAGTACAGGACTGTATTGTATTATACAGTACTCTTCACTGACAGTGGCAAATTTATAATTCACATCTATGAACATAACATACATTAGTTCCTTACACCACTGCTTAGACAGGCTGCAAATGCTGTGTACAGCTGGCAGCAGGAGTTTGTTTTAAGCCTTATGCATAGTATGAGCCAGGCGATCTGTAAGTATAGTACCGGTACTGTATTCAAACCACTTTAAACTCAGGTATCATTAGTAACTGGTTACAATATGACTTGAAGAATTCAAAACAACTGATGGTTAATATCCCTGATTAGCAACAAGCAACTTTAGTTGCTATAAGGATACATTATTATCCAAAGGATAAACATTCATCTTTTAGCATTTGATGACTTATACGCTGAACTTCGATGACTACCAGATAATTTCAAAGTCATATAGATATCTTATTCATTCAAATATTAATGTGTATCAGTCAGCATTCACCAAAGAGTGTTACCACATCATTTGACCCATACTATGCATAAAGGCTTGCAGCAACTCAATGCTGATGATTGTACATGTACTTACAGATGATGATGATTATATACAGTACCACTAACATTATATATTTGAACATTGACTACAAAGACTTCTAAGTCACCCATATCCATAAAATCCACCAGAATTAACAATGTGCTTAAAAGTAGTTGAGTAGGATGTACACTGTGCAGTATATTGAACCAACTGCAGAAATTAAGTGATTATATAAAACACAGTAGTCTTACTACCTCATTCATAGTATTTATATACTGTAATCAGTTTACTGGTACAGTATACTGTATTAACTTTAGGGTAATAGAATCTGGTATAAGAAATTCAAAACACCAACTTTCATTACTAAAAGGTACAGTGCAATTCATAATACTGTACTGTACTGTAGAACTGTGTCAATGATTAGGTTGTTGGTGTGTGTTTTAGAATAAAGATATGAAATTGATTTCTGCATTGGGTTCACTCTTACACTCGTGATTAGTACGAAGAATTTGTGTTAAAGAACAATTGTGGAAGTTCCATTTAACCTCCTTATTCCCAACAGCCGACGGTGAACGGCCGAAACTCCTTCTTCGGTCAGGTAGCCCTTAATATATGTTAATGTCCAGAACCACTTGCAATATTGCACCTTCCACTTTGCAACCATATATTTTCTTTTTAAGCTGTATTTTTCTTGGATTGTCCCCCCGAGAGCACGCCCAGACGGACAGTGTTGATGTGCCCAGCGTTTTGTAGTGATCAGATCAAACCCTTTAATAAATACTTACATTCCACAAATTTTTAGTTCAACTATACACTCTATGGTATTACTATATTGTGTATTTAAAATGCTTCATATATGCCATAGAAGTGTTTGTTGTTCATAAATGCATATGATAATCCCTTAGATCTCAGTATAGAACACCTTCCCAATGGGCTTTAAAAAAATACAATTAATAAAGAATTATTAGATCATCATCCAAGGATATTCTGGATGCTCCTGACATATCCTTGGATCACCATTGTACCACATTTTGGCGCACAACCAATAAATAAGAAGTCAGTAAAACTGTGCATGGAAGACTATAAATAGCTGAGTAAACGTAGAGAGTCATTATATCCTCATTACCTTAATAAAGGCAAGTCATAATTATAGTAATTGAATTTTTTCTGGTTAGAATATTCTTAAGCTAATAAGGAATTTTTCTACGTAAATAGAAGAGATAGCTACAAGTACAACAGTTATAAATGGTTTGTCTTGTAAATTCACTTCTCTCCTCCTATCATTTCAGTCTTTCATGATGAGTCCTGTTATAGTGTCTGTTTTTTTAATTTTCATAAACAGAGAGTTTGACTTAAGCCAGATACTGTATGTAGTTGTAAGCAGCACATTTGCCATATGTTTACAGTACACAGACACTAGAACGGCTTTTTGTGTTCTTTTCCACATTTGTCATACACCTGTACACACCTGTGCCATCACATACACAGCTCCAGCACTTGGCAACAGCACATATAAAGCATAAATCATACACATAAGCCTGCATAAGCCAACATGATGAACAAGGGCTACTCTAAATACTATCAGACCAAAGTTGTAGTATTTATTAAATAGCTTTGTTTCTCATGTAGGGCCTATATATTATACAGTATATATATTCACTGATACTAAAAAGTCACAGCATTATGCTACACAGTGATGTACATTACAAGTATATAGAACATGTGTCAAATGCATGTGGACCAATCATGTTGTAGTGCTGTTTGAAAAGCAGCTTTTTTTTTTTATTTCTCAGCTGAAGGCACTTGGAAATTCAGTGGACTTTTTGACATATAAGTGAAACAGTTGATATTATAGATACTTCCCACATGTTGCAGAATAGTTATGGAGCTACAGATTTTCAGTGTATGGAGCTATCAATCAGAACACACATATTCAGATCCACAATTATTGACATACAGTAATGCACCTCTGTACTGCATCCAAAACTTTCCATCTTAAAGTTTGGTCTGTGTACTCCATCTTTACTTGACATTTAAAACCAACACGTAATTAACACCACAGAACGATAAGTTACCTTGAACATTCCCTGGCCTTTTTATAGATGTATTATGTTCACCATAACATGATTCATTACTTTAATAATCTTTTCACTCTTATTTTCAAGGCTATTTTTTTACAAGGGGATGTCCACTAGACTAGCTGATGAGCATGTGAATACTCTTTCTGAAGTAACTATCTCTGATTATACCGACTAAGTACCAGTTTTCCTGTTATGTTTTTTATTGTACATACATGGTTAATCCATAAATGTCAGCAGATGATAAAACTTATAAATAGTAAGTGACATTTACGAATCTGCTTAGATTTTCTCAATCCATGATATGTAAGAAGTACTGTAGGCTTTTTAAGTTAGCATTCACTGTATATTATTGCAATTGCTAGTATTTTTGGATATCCCCTAATTACAAACAAGAAGAGATGAAAAGCTACACCAGGCTACCAACAACCCCCTCCCCATTAACTTAGTCAAGATGATACAAAATAAGGGAAAAAAAGGCTTCACTGCCAAGCTACGTACTTCATGGATTTCCATAGCTGAAGCACTGTTGATATCATTTCAGGCAGCCAAAGGCATCCGCAAGCTGCTCTTCGCCTTGATCGTGTCACTGCCGGCACTGTTCAACATTGGGGCACTGCTGTTTCTCATCACCTTCATCTATGCCATCATTGGCATGGCGGTGTTTGGCCATGTCCAGCGAAAGGGGGCGCTTGACGACCTCGTTAATTTTGAAACCTTTGGAAACAGCATGATGCTTCTCTTCAGGTACTGTACTTGTGATTTTTGTAGCTACAGTATATTATTTCTATGGTCTGTGAGTTATGAGCTAGTAGTGTACAGTATTCCCTAATTAATCTTTTTCTCTTTGAAGCCAAATAACTTTTTGTCAAGCTTGTCACTTCCTCTCTTTATACCTTATATATATATAGCCATTCTTTAATTGATAATTCTGTCCCCTCAGACTAATCACCTCAGCTGGGTGGAATGATGTACTAGACCCCCTCATGGCCCAGCCTCCAGACTGTGACATGTCCTACATGAAACAGCCCAATGGTAACTGTGGACACCCAGTGATTGCTATCATCTTTTTCGTCTCCTTTATTATCATTAACTTCATGATCGTGATAAACATGTACATCGCAGTCATCCTGGAAAACTTCAACCAAGCCCACAAGGAGGAGGAGATTGGAATTGTAGAGGATGATTTGGAAATGTTCTACGTCCGCTGGTCCAAGTGAGTGCTAATTACAGCCTGTACTGTTGCAGTTGATCCTCTCATTCCATTCAATGGATTTTGAGCCTCTTCTGGACATTATTTCTGGACTGTTTGAACTACTACAGTATATGGTTATTTAAAATAATCTCACTTGAATCTGGTACTGTTTCAAGAGGGTGGTGAAGCATTATTGTCTACAACCTTTTATGTTAGGTTAGATATGTACTGTACCGCACAGGTCCAGTCTCTTATCCAAAATTCTGAAATAAAAAATCTCTAAAGTAATTTTATGGAGGTTGTCTGCCTATCTCATCCTACATTCTCTTCACTAATATGGTGTTTACAATGTATGCATCCCTATAAATTTTTCATATACTAATTACTGATCTTCACCATGTAGTTTCCCTTGTCAGACTGTTGTCACTAAGTTAGCTCAGAGTAAGGTGTTATTTGGGATAAAAGTTTCTACAAAATTAATCTTTCATTTGTACAGGATGAGAGTAATGGGGTTTATCAATTTATTTCAGATATGACCCTCATGCTACACAGTTCATAAACTTCTCCCAGCTCTCAGACTTCATTGCAAGCTTAGACAGTCCCTTCGGTATTCCCAAGCCCAATACGGTGGCATTGGTGTCCTTCGATCTGCCCATAGCCAAAGGGGACAAGATTCACTGTCTGGACATCTTGCACGCCCTCACCAAGCATGTCCTGGGACATGTCGAAGAGACAGAGGAGTTTAAGAGGGTGAGTATCCCTTTCAGCCGACAGACAAATGAAGTGATCACATTCATCTTAAAGTCAGTGAAAGATGTAGTCATAGCCAGTTGCCCCCTTTTAGTCAGTTGTGTGTTGGTGATGGGTGTGATGTGTAGTGTGCTAGGTGTGAGCAGCAGTTGTTTGAAATTAGTCATCATTTACTGTGTGGTTTATAGTCTTTATGGTCATTCCATCATTGTTGTCTTTATAATCACAACAAAAACAGGGACATAGCACTCTGCTAAGGGCTTACAAATTCATTATCCACTCTACAGAGATTATTCTTTGGCATTAGTAATCAGTCACTTTGTGCACTTTGACAGTTTTTGTGTTTAATGTATCATCTCTCAACAAGTTCAGTACAGTATCATCATCAGTTGGTGCTTTGCTCCCTCCATACCAACAAGATGATGCTCATGATGGAAGTCTCATTCATCCTGTGTCATTAATATTGACCAGATGTTCACACCATTGTTTGTGTTCACTCAAATTTTCATCCTGGACCTACATATTTACTCATGAAAATGTGACTGACTATTCCCCTCTTGGTGTAGATCACCCTCTTCAAGAGCCATGCCCCTGTTGATGCTAATTTTTCAGTGTGGTGGAATAATTGATTGACCTGCATTTCAGTAGGTTGCTGATTCTGCATCTTTCTTTATTTCCGATGTTGTCTATTCATTTTGTCAGATTTATGAATCAGATGCGTTGTATCGTGCAAGTTGGTGGTGCTGTGTGGTAGGAAGCCAAATGTTTTATAATTACACGTATATCAATATAGCCTCAGAATGATTGACCAAAGTTTTGCTATAAGTAAAAGTCCCATGGAAACATTAATTCTTCTGTTCTATGTTTACTTAACATTTGTTATAGAATACTATAAATAGATGTGTTTATAGCATCTAGTACTGTATTTTTATCAGTATATTTGGTAAATCATTCACTTAATAGTAATAGTTAGTGAGTGGCTGAAGTGGAATTTGATGTTAAATTTTATTGTGAGTACAGTTGTTAAACTATAAATTCTTTATCTGTAAAAAATCCTGACAGGAGTTGTAGGACATTGTGTATTTACCTTAACCTAGTCTTACATCATCATCATAGCATTTCATTCTTCATTCAGAAACATGTACAAAATTAACAACATATAGACACTACTACATTCATAACTTCAACTACGCCAATAAATTAGTCTAGTGTGTAAAATTAATAACAGCCAACCTTCCTTTGCTTACAATATCTATGTGAAATAGAGTAGTACAGTGTAATTATATAGTAAATAGCATACTGTGTTTATATCATGCATGTTATCAAGGTCGTACAGCATACACCTATGTCATCATTCATTTATCATTCTTCATCCTTCACCTATCAATTTACAAGCTTTTCACAATGTGTGCAATATAATTAAAGTTATTGCTGTAGATATATTACAGATCCTCTCCAATTCAGGTTGGTTATAGTCTGTTATAAATGCAAGTTTTTATAAATATTAAAAAGCAACACTGCAGGCTAAAGCCCCTTCCCTCCCATCCCTATATTTTTTAGTATCTATGTCTCATTTTCTTGTATCTATGAGTGTTCTCAGCTTGTAGCTTTTTATTCTGTTGTTTCTGTCACTAATGCGTGTTTCATTATTCCAATTATTTTAACATCCAATATTGTATGGGAAATATGAGGATCATTGATGATAAATTGACAGATGAGAAAAGATTATTGACTTTTTCCAGATTTGATGATTGAATTTATGTGCACAGTTCATGTTGTTTTGTGTGTCCTTTGATTCACAAATCTGGGAAAAGTCAAGGATTTGCAAAATTGCAGTAGAATAAAAAGATGTACAGTACATTTATACTGTAAATATGAACATGACATGAACTTTCATATTACCCATATTGTAACTCTGTGTTGCATGATCTATTGCTTTGTGTGTATGGTGTTTAATGTGGCTTTTTGTTTTATGTGTTATTGTCTAATGTTTGTTTGTTTACATGTTGCAAAGTTTTATAGGCATTGTTACAATGATTGAAGGCAGTATCTTTTAATTTGACATACTAACATTAGTTTTAAAGGAATAGTGTATCTGCCAAGAGTGAAACACAAACATGTCACAAATTACTGCTTTCCTAAGGTTTCTGTTTACTGAATTTAAATACAGTAGGTGGGTATTGGCTACAGGGATGTGGGTGGGTGATACTTAAAATTGACACTCCTTCAGTCCCAAATCAGTCCCTTTGTCTCTTTAACTGTTTTTTCTTCCCTTTATGCTGACTGTTCCTCTAAATCTACACTTATTTCAGTTGCAATGTTTGACTTTCAAAATCTTTTGGGATTTCTAGGTGTGGAACACCACCTTTTTATTATACAGTAGTGAAATGAGGTTTTAATTATGGTAATGATAATCATATGCTTTAATTAAAGAAAGAACTTTTGATAAAAGAATGTAAGAAATCTAGTTAAGAATAAGAATTAATGCAAGCATATAGGAAATTCGTTTTAGAAAAAATGTAGTACAGTATTTTGTTTAAAAACTGTTCTTACAAATTCAGAAGTTCAAAAACAATATTTACAAAATCTGTGCATCTTGAATAAACCTTAGGAAAGCATCACAACACTAATCGAGAGACTGGGTGTAGAACATTTACAAAACCATATTTTGTTTACAGTTCTTCCTTGACTGTGGCTCTCTAGCAAACACAGCTGTATGGGCATATCACTGAGTAGAGAGATTAACCCCCACCAGGCACAGGAACACTGGTCAAGTTCTATCCGACATGAACTGTGGCCGCTGTGAGCAAAACCACTCAGTGTAGCACAGCATCCCAATACTGTACTGTACTTTTATTATTTCCACAGATAGTTACAGTTGGCTACAAGAATTTATACACATGGATTTGGCTTTGAGGGTTCACAGCATATAGAAAATATAGAATTGTTCTTACAGTCTACTTGTATTTTTTATGGAGAGGATAGCAACAAGAACAAAGTTCTCCACTCATAGCTGTGCCAGAAATGAAGAACACAAAATTAATCTACAGCCATATAATGTTGGGACATTGCTTATTGATGGGTGGAAAGGTTTTAAAAGGGATTACATCGGATGGTAGGTCTTTCCATAGTTCAGCAATTGAGGTAGGGAATGACATTTAATGACATGATAATCTTGGGTTGGTTAGAGTGAAGCAATAGTTATGAGAACACTGTTTCTCTGGTACTAGCTGACAGGCCTGTTTCATGACCTTGGATTTAACTTGATCATTCAATATCCATAGAGTTTGACACCTAGCTATGTGATGGGAGACCTGTGGAATGTGTAACCCTTTTGAAATATAGATAACAAGACACACTAAGATAACCTCTTAACCAAAGAAAAATATTTTGGATAGAATGGGCATGGTCTCAGAAGAGTTTGTTTGTTAGGGAAAGGTATTTTTCTATTTTTATAAAATTGCAGGGGACATAAGAGTGAAGGTGGGACAAAATGTGCCATAACTGTACTATAGAAGGAGGACAGGTAAGCGTGAAAAGATTGGAGATTAAAAATAGAGAATCATGAGGGATCATTGAAGAGATGGACGACCTCTTTTATTTTTACAAGTACTGTACAGTACTATGTATGTCTCTCCTCAGATATTGTATTTGGACAAAACAATTATCATGTTGAACTTATAGATATCAGGTGAAATTAGAAACACTAACGTCTAATATAATTATAGAGATTTGTGAAAAAAACTAAAGCAGTATACAGTATACTGTATCGTCTGAATGGTAACGAACATTTAAGCTTGAGTGTGTGGAGTCTGCTATGAAACTTATTCAAAGCTTATTTCATCTTTATGAAAAACTCTTGCTGAAAATTTGCTTAAGATTATTAGCTGATTGTGAGCTTTGGAAGTAATGTGGCTAGAATGAAGCATGCGCTCTTGGATGGAAGGAAATATTGTCTGATTCTTAAAGACAACCCTGCTTGAAATGGACTACAAGCTTTCTCTCTTTGTTGCTAATATTCACAGTTTTTCTCTCTTCACAATATGTGATAAGAAATGGCCACCTCTTTCTGAAAATACTGTAGAGGCATACAATAAAAGTAGGCTAAGTATGATCACTCATGAACATACTTATTCTACTGATACTTGTTACATGTGAGAACTGGAATCTTCTTACTCGGTCACTAGCATTGTCAAACTGAAGAGGAGGCCATCTATACATCTAAAGCTGAACAAATATTAATATCATTCTTTCTTTTTGCGTAACTATGGGTTCTAGGTAAGTTAGGATTTTATTCTCTTTGCATAAAATTTATCAAGACCGTTTTTTTAATAGCATGTTTGCAGATTTTGAAAACAAAAGAAATTTTTACAGGGGTTCACGGTCACCTTGACCAGTGTAACTTCCCTTCGATATCACTCCAAATATATCTATATATATACAGTACTGTACGAACAACAGGATAATTTTTTTTAGGTAGAATAGGAAAATATAGCAAACAGTGCATATCTCTTTTGGGGATTAGTAACATATTTTTTGTGTACAGTAATACACTTGGGGTCGTATTCATATGATCTTTGCATAACAATGATGCAGGATAGCTCTGCTCATCAGTGCCACCTGTAGTGAGGTTTTTGAAGTCACTGTTATTATGTTTTTGTTTTATAAATGGTAAATTGCTAATGTTGCCTGTATACCAGAAATAATACCTTTCTTCATCTACAATTTAAGCAGTGCAGCTTTTGTACTGACTAATTTGTTCATCTCTGTACGTTGGTAATGCCCAGTGAACCACCTCCCTTTGTTTATTGAATAACTTTCTTCACTTGGTGTGTCTGGTCCTAGTTTGATAATCACTGACAAATAATTCTGTGCAACATGCACTCTCTACTTAACCCTTCTATTTACTATCAATTCCATCCAATGTTCAACAGTCCTTAAGTGTCGCTCGTACACCACACCCAGTCTTCGATCATATGTTTTTGTTAGCACATATACTTGTGGGTATTCCCACACTTAGTGAGCACACATAATGTTTATGAGGATTCAGTCAACTTCTTTTAAAATAATTGTCTTTTCTAAGTTTAGACATGACTAAAGCTAAGGGCTGAGACATCATAAACATTATTTTCACTTGTTAGCTATAGGAAAACCAGTCATCCAATGAGAGCAATAAAACACAATGACACCGCTCCACTTGCTCCTCTTCCTGCTATACTTGAGCTGTGATGTCCGGGGCAGCTGTCCCCTCCGTCCACCCTGCACGGCCGCCTGCAGTGTCTGCGCTCTGCACCTCCAGGCGAGCCATACCGCCGACTAACGCTCAAAGTTTCCTAGTTCCCCCCTCAGCTCAAGATGCAGATGGAGGAAAAGTTTAAGAAGCAGTTCCCCACACGCAAGGAACTGGAGATTGTGTCCTCAACCCGCCGATGGAAGAAAATGGATTCGGCAGCCAAGACCATCCAGTATGCTTGGCGTGGATTCCTCAAGTGAGTTATGATGCATTTCTACTCATTATCGTTTTCTTTTTTTTATATTACATACTTTCTAAATCCAAAGTAGTTCTTATATCAGGAGATAATATCATACAGTAATTGTTAATGAAGGCTTTGGATAACTTGATGCTAATCTGCATATCCTAACACACTATCTTTTATTAAGTTACAGGTATTGAAATACATCCTGTCCTTATCATGTAACAAAAAATTAATACTTGCTATTTTAAAATTTATACTGTATTCTTAAGAAAAAATTTCCACAAAATTGTGTATTTTCATTTTCATACTACAAAATGCATCAATCCCTAGAGATATGTCTCTGCTTTGACATCAGCCATAATTTCTGAGATAATGTATGCAGTAATTGACCTGATACTGTATAATATAAGCACTTGCATCACAGAATGTTAACATCTGTCCTGAAGTGATGTGACTTGATATTAACATATGGAATGTTTCAGGAATCATTATTGCCACTGGTCAAGCGTGTTTGGGCCAAACTATAAACATAAATGAAGGTTATATGTTCTGTAAATAATTTATTGATGTTTTAAAATTTTATGTTTGTGTTTTTTATCAACATTTGATACCCAGAAAAATGCTCTGTAGGATTCTGACACTTGATAATGAAAATATACTGGACATATTTTACCTAATTTATAGCTTATCAGGAGATAATAATTTTACAGTAATTAACTACCATAGTTAATAGAAGATGATTAAGTGCTCATTATATCTCAGACTTTTGATTTGCATTACATTTAGGTTTCACAGCAAGGATCTATTGTATGTTCTAGCTGAAGACAGAAAATTAGAGATGATAAATTTTTTATATAATATTCATTATTTTTATAGAGTAATAATTTTCCAACACCACAGTTTATTCTCACAGAAGAATAAGATCAGGAAGTAAAAATTTATTTAGGGGCGATGATCAATTTCTTTATTTTTTTCACTTTCCAAACAAGTGTCTATAATCTTACAGAAGAAAGAGAAGATTAGAGGGTGCTCAGGACTCATCAGAATCCTCAGAACACTCAGATGATGATGCTGACTTGCAGCTCCAAAACCTTGATTAAAACTGTGGCGTCCAGTGTAACGAAACATCTTGGTTGCTTCTCACTGTACTACATAGCTGTAATATCAAACTGAGGAGTTACACGGAGTTCTGTAGTTTAATTTGTTGTTTTAGCGTTTAATTGCTTCCGACACTGTAGATGCTACTAACTCACTGTAGCCCTGATTATCATTAGTTTAACCACCATTCGCTTCAGAGATTATATGTGTGAGTAATGGACAGTGATTTCTCATTTATCCCACCCCCAAAATCACTGTCCACTAACCTATTACCTTTTATTGTAAATATACTGATACAACAGTACACCAGGCCACATGAACAATGCTTTATAATAATGCTTGTTCAAATACATTACAGTACAATATTTATGATACAGTGATAGCAAAGCAGTATTGCTAACAATGGGTCATATTCAAGAATATTTGTGGTGCATACGATGGCACTGAACCGGTATGATGGCTACATTGAAAAACAACAGAGTCATTGTAACGGTACTACGCCATCGTCAACACCACGGTTGTTCTTGCATTTGGCCAAATGTGCGAGACTTTCTCAGAGAAGAATTACAATAACCAAAGTGGACAAGGAACAGGAAAAGTAAATAATGAACTTTGACATTTATTAATCAAATTGTAAACAAATAAATCATAATTACGTCTATTTTTTTAATTATTTTTAATGAACAACTTTCAGGAAAACATTTTAAGAGATTATGGTTTTGTGGGTAAATTGAGGGCCACTAAATTCTCCAACTTGTACTATAAACAGCAACAATACTGAGGGAGCCTGTTTCATGGTACAGTATAATATGGAGAAAATCAATACATGTAGCCTTCAATTCATCAACACTATTGTAACCTCCACATGAAACCTTCTGTTTCTTTATGTATTGGCCTGGTTACTTAAATATATATGTGATGCCAAAGTACTGTATTAATTATGCGATCCATATGTATTCTTGGCATATTGGAGGCTACTGATTCCTCTAAATGTGCCACAAAACATGTGGAAAACACTATACTCCAATTCCCATACAATATTCTACCCTTTAATCTTCACATACTGCTAAACCAATTTCGTATGTGGCCAATAAGTGAGCAAGGCTACAGATGCCATTTTGTGTTTCTGTCTGTCTGTCTATAATACTGTTTCTGTCAAGCTCAATATTTTAATATAATTATACTTATAATTATTATCAATACTATTATTATTAATATTATTATAGTATTTTTATTATTATTGCATTTATGTGTTCACTTTCCCCACAAGGTTCAGCACATCCCCCCCTACTACCACCACCCCAAAGCTCTGATGAGACTTATAGCTCTTTCACTGGTATGACAAACATGTCATTAGGATTAAGATGTTTTTGTTATTGCAAAAAGTTCATACAAGTCTATTGACTTACACTATAATTCACCACGTGTGTATAAACAGTAATTTAAGTGTGATACACTGTACTACTATGTCACTGTGTAGACATCCAGTTTATGTACGGCACTACAGCATATTGTTACAATACAGTATGTGTTTCTTTAAAAAGGAAATTATTTGTTTATATAACAGAAGTTTATGAAAGAATTACATTTGATTGCAGATTCCGTAGTCATTTAGCATGAAAAATAAAAATTTTATGACTAATCTGTTACAGGAGCGAGGCAGAAAAATACCGGTATTGGATGTTCTGTTTCTAAACTTTACTTATATTACCATGTTGCAAAGTTTCTTTATAGTTTCCAGTGAGTTAAAAAAAAATTATGCAGTTAAAGTTCATTGTTGTTCCCCTAAACAAAGTGCATGAGAATGTGAGGACTCAATGTATAAAGATTTATGACAATTTTAATTCAATGGTCCACCAATTTACCTTCAATATGGTTTTATAAGCATGCATCTCAGCAGTGTATGTACAGTACTTTTCATAAATACTCTCCACAAACTCAAGTAGCAATCTTGATCATTAACAGTACTAAATTTATATTTGTAATGCACATTATTATTGTTGTTGAATAATATCAGTGTTTTTTGTTGTTAAGAAGTAGAATTGAACAGTGTCTTTCTTAGTGAATCAAAAATATAGTATTGACAATTCAGTTCTACAAAATAATTGATAACCATTTTTTCTTTCTAAATGATAGAATGTAGACATAATTATGTCTTTAAACTATATTCCAAAATCCAGTATTACCAAAAATTTTCCACCCAAATTTTTTCTTATGGTAGAATGTATACGACACCTTAAAACTGTGTCAAGTATTAAAACGTCTAAGCATAAACGTTTGTCTGAAAATAAAGTTTCCATTAAAAACTCGGGAAAAAAACTTACCCTGTACATGTATTATCATGTGTACAACCCCAGCAGCAGGCAGGGTGGCATAAACTAACTCTCTCTCCCCTTCCCAGGCACAGGCGAGAGCTGGATAAGAAGAATCTACTGCTGGAGGAGGCTCAGACTCAAACCTCTTCTCCTGGGGGTTCTTCCATCAAGTCTGGGTTCAAGAAGGTGTCCAATCTGCTGCAGGTGGTTCCTATGCCTATGAGTGTGCCGCGCCGCAGATCCGTCACTGTCCTCCAGGTCAGTTGACAACTTCATATGCATCTGTTTGTTTATTTGTTGGCCGATACCTTAATTCATAATGTAGTTTCCATCATGTACATTTGCCCAGCTGCAACAGAGCAGGAAATATGGTAGTTTATGGTGGTATAAGTAGTAGTACTGTAGTAGATATTAACCTCTATAATAGTGAATGCAACTAAAACAATTACAGTAGCCTACTGTACAATTCTTATTGTTTTACTGTAGCAGTGTGTGTAGTAGGTATGGTAAAATTACTAAAGATTATTGTATAATAGATGGTGAATCGATGTGTTAACCTGACAGGTGGATGGTGGAGGGTCCAGCTCACGCCGTGCTTCCCGCTCCTCCATTAATGACACCTCCACGTCCCCCCGCGGGTCCTTCTTCTTCCCCTTCTCACGCCGCGCCTCCCGGGCCTCCGCCACCTCAGCCACCTCCGGCGCCTCCAATCCCTCGCTGGTGTCGGTTCAGGTCCATCACGCAGGCGATCGGGACTCCCATGGCTCGACGGAGGCCCTCAACACGGAGGCCAGCTGACGTTAGCTCCGCCTGGGCCCACCCTAAGTGCAGAATTCTGCTAGTCTTATAGTTGAACAAATTCATGGCCCACAGTTTTAGGACCCTTGCTTACATACATTCTATAGTGACCAAGTGTTGATGACTCTTTTTAAGTGCTAATTGGTCATTTCTGCCTGACTGGGCTGTTGTTACCAGTCATTACCCCTGTAAGCCTGTCTGTCTGTGAGGCTGCAAAAGCGCTACGAGTACCACAGGAGAAGAGGAGAGAAGGAGCACTTTGGCTGCTCTTGTTGTTACAGCTTAGTATTTCCATATGTTCCTGAAATCTTTTATCATGTTCATCAGTAGCACATGTTGCAAGTAGATATATGAGCATTTAAGCCGGTTTACTGGTTTTAAATGGGAAGATGTAATGGTTTTATATTAAACTAGTTTCTAATGACATGTGCCATTGTTTTTGTACATAAGAAATATTTTCAATTGAGATATACTTTTTATTTCCCAATATTATCATTCACAATTCGCTTTTCTCCTGCAGTTGCCATAGGTTTACTATGATATGCAAGTGCAATGGTTTTCTTATAGAAAGCCTTTTAAGATAATATAAGTGAGATATGATCTTGAAAAAGAGAGTAATCAAATAAATAGTATTTTACATTATATAGTGAATGATTAGAAATTAATGTTTTTTATTTAAAGCAAGTCGTAATGATGTAATCATATGTGGCTCTTTTTCAAGATCTTATGAATATATATTTAATATTTTTATGGCATTTATGCCTGTCATTATCCCTGCACATGAGCATGGAACCATCGCGAAACGATATGCAAGTAGAGTTATTTGTCAGTTTGTTAGCTTTGCTGTAGGGTGCCAAACATTCAGTTTATGCCTTAGTCTGGAAAACAAGCTATAACTCTGGGTCAAGTTTCATTAGGCTCTCTCCTTCACTCCCACTATGACTAACCCTCAAGTTTCTAGAGATACTCTACCATGCAGTTTCCTTCCTTCACAGCGCCGCCTTGTCACACAGTTTGTTTGTTCCTCCCACAGCCATGAGACTTGACACTCACACCTCTCTTGTTAGCATCCAGTTAGATCCATGTACACCCAGTAAAAAAAGTATCTAGCCACCCACTCACTCACTCACTCAATCACTCACTCACTCACTCACTCACTCACTCACTCACTCACTGCACGAGACATTTTGACACCACAAGGCATTTCAACAAATACTCGGGGTGTTGTTTCATCTTACCGAGATAACATTAGCCATACAGATCAACTTAGGAATGCAGCGGACCCCTCCTCCTGGCTGATACTTTTTTGATCGAGTGTGCTACTGTCATAGATACAAAATGTGCCAAAAATGCACCAGCTTTTCAGGATCACCTCAAAAATAGAAGTTAATAATTGCTAATATATTTACTGTACTTGTATGATATTGTATATAATGATAGTTTTACTCATTTAGCATAATTCGTTAAAACTTGGTAAAGGTATAATACTAATAATACAGTCCTGTAATCTATTTGTACAGTGTTAGGTGACTGGCGGGTGTGGGGTTCAGTGTATCTTTGGTGTTCTTGTTACTACATGTTATTTACCCTCACCACGTCGCAGTTTAAGACGCAGCAGAGTGACTTGTTGCATCGTACTGCCTTCTCATACCCATAGGGAACTAAAAATAAAAATAAAAGGTATATTGAACTACCGTATTGCACCGAGTCTAACTGACTGTATTTTGTGGAGAGTGTGTCACCATGAAATAATGTTTTTTCTATTATTAATATAGAAATGGAGTAATAACCAAGGTTGTTGCATAATGTATCTTCTTGCTCCACACTTTGCTTATACAGGACCAAGTTACATACATACATACAGTGTAATGGAATTTGTTTTATTTTCATTTTAATCTAAACTAAGCATAAAGAAACAAGATCGAGTCTCAGTGAGGTGACCATTAATAACAGGATCTGGCTTTGCTGCAGTTCCTTCTTCGCAGTGGATGGTTGGTTATAATAGACAGGTTGCTCTGTGTGTAATCTTTTTTTTTTTTCAAGTGGTTGAAAATTTCAGTCGTGTGTGCATTGTAACGATAAGTATGACCATGTTCATTTTTTTGACATGACACGGTTTATATAATGTGTCAAGCCTACGTACAGTACTCAAACAATGATGCAGTTTAAAATTACACTCTACATGTCTCTGATCCTTGAAGAAGACTAATGATGATAATGGAAGTTGTGATAGAGCCTCCAGATCATTAAATGTCAGCAAATTTGGAAGCTGCCCATTCCTCCAAAATGTGCCACAAAACCGGTCTTTGTCATGAGTTAGTGTTTCTTGGGGCAGTTTGGAGGAATAAAGAGCCTTCAAATTAGCCAGCGACATCAAAGCTCCTTAATGTGGTACTTTATAATGCAGACTTTGAAATTCTCACATCAGCTTTGAAATAAATATATGTTTATATTTACGATACAACATATAAACTTAAGTCTGATATCTTGCCATCAAGTAATACAATGCAATAGTTACAGAATAGTGGCCACATAATAATATAATATGATAAAACATGTATCCCTATTACTATCTCTTTAAAATAACTTACAGAAAAATATAAACATACTGCCTTAGCTGTTTATGTTAAGGGGATATGTACTCTGTTCAATAAATTGGAGGGCTACTGGTTCCCCCAAAACTATGCCACGAAACAGATCTCCCATTAATGTAACATTGAGGTTGTCTGTTTCCTGCCATAATTTGGAGGAATTGGTAGCCCTCAAATTTTCCCCCACAGCTGGTGATCCCTTAAAGAAACATTTTGTAAACACCTACATACATACACCAAGATCAATAGCCACCATTAGTGTCTTTGCAAAGTTGTTGATATATTTTCCCTTTAGTTTTCCCTTTAGTTTTACATATGGTGCCTTCAGCTCCATTCCTACTGTACTGCCCGGCTCTCTTTTCCTCCTCCTCATTCTAAATGCACTGCCTCTAAATTATTATGAAGGCTCCATTATGAAATTTGTAATTAAAGGCCAAGTTTGAAAGGTTTTGAGTTGTGTTTGCTGAGTGAGTGGATTTTATTTAGGCTTTTAAATGAGGAATTGAAAAGTTGTAATAACTGATTTAGCCGAAATGTTATCACCATTCCATAATTTTGTTTTATAATATATAACTGTACTATATGATGTGATTATTTATAAAATACCACTCTTTCAGGGTAACTGACTTAGACTTAAAACTGTTAAGTTGTGTACAGCTTCAGACTTTGCATACCTAAAGCATGAAACATGTGTTTCATAAATTAATTGTTTCATAAAGTAAAAGAGTAAGTGTTCTGCTATGTATATATTCATATAAACATTACATAGCTATGTATATGTATACAGTATGTATACACATACATGAGTATGTACATATGTAAATGTATACATATTGTTGTATAATGGTGAGAGTGGTTAGGACAGTAACCTTGTTATGTAGGAGCCCTGGCCACCACCTTGTCTGTAGGGGAGCAGGAAGGTGGTGGACAGTGGGCCGGGTCTTGTATCAATACATCGGCCCCACCACTAGTCTAGCACACCATCACTCTGTACATACACCACACATTTAGTGTCTCAGGTCATCAGCACATCACTATCATCTTCACACCCACCATCATGTCCATCATTCATGTGAGGGAGAACTAGAACTTCAGGAATACTGTAATAACTAGGGGAAAACTTAGCACCATAAATCATATTACAGTAATACATTGTGCATAATAGCTTAAGAACGGTCAACATTTGGTGCAGAATTTTTTCCTTCTTGCAGTATTATGTTAGTGTTAAAATTGGATGTTCTTTCATGACAACTATTGTACATTACTTGCAAAGTCTGAAAGTGTTATATTGCACAGTAACGTAGTTTTTAACATTCATTTCCTTCTTACATAACTGCCCGTGGAAATGACCAGATAGCATGCATGAGGACTTTGAGAATGTGTCACAGACTGTGATATGAGTGTGGGTAACCTGAGAGGCACAGCACATCTCTCACTTAGTGGGCAGACAATCAACAAAGCCCCGTCATCAATGGTCTGAAAATATAATTGTATTTTTTATTTATTATTGTAGTTGATTTTAGAGGAACTTACAAGTCTGATTGAATAATGATAAGCATAATAATGTCTGTCAGAATACAAGTTAATTAAAGTGCATCTGTGCATAGCTAATCCTCATTAATTATTAATATTGGTCTGGTAATGCAGTGAAGCATCATCATAGAAATGGTTTAATCTCATCATTATTATTTACAAACTATGATCATACTGTACTGTGGTAATGTTATAGCAAATTTAATACTTTCCCTTTCAAAATGTGTTATGTACAGTACTTCCACAGTGTCTGGAAGGCTCACTGGTTTCCATATAAGAGGAATAAACATGATATGCTCCAGGCATTATGTGCAACTCAGTGACAAATTCCACCTAAGCTGTTGCATATAAAGTATACAGACAGTAATACAGTATAGTTTTTATGAGGTAGCTGTGTAACTCTTCCTGTGTCAGTGTACTTTGTCTCGGTGCTGGATACCCACAACAACAATCTGATTAAACTCTCATCATCAAAAAGTCGTCGGGTCAGATTCACAAGGGGCTGGAGTTGAAACAAACCCGAGGCCACACTCTGCTTCTGGCCCAATGTTCAAAGATGAATTTTTTTTTTTTTTCTAATGAAAAATGAATATGTATGGTTTATATAGTATGTAAGGTACCTACCATGGACCACGTTTTGTACAACCTCTTGGCAATAATGCCTCATGTCTGCTGCTGTGCACCTTTTAGATGCCACACTTAACAATCAAATGGTAGTGACAGTAGAATGAATTGAAAGCAGTAATGTCTCCGTAGAATAAACTTTACCAGATTCTTGTTATCTAATCATATCTCTCATAATGGTTTCCACTGTTCATAATTTAGGTCACTCTGTTACTTGTGCAGTCAAGATGCATATAAAACACTACAAACATACAGCCCGCAGACGAGGGGACACACTTAGAGCAGTGCTCCAGAAAATAAAGATGTATAACCTCACCTTTGCATGTGATAGATAGCTACATATCGCCTAGTGTATCTGTAGAAGGGCTAAAAGTGTCTGTGTGAAGTTAATATATGAAATTTGGAGCAGTAATTATGTTAGGGTAGGGTCCAGACCTCCTCCTCGTGAGAGGTAGGGAGATTATTAGTTGAACTGTTAAATTTGTGGCTTGTCCAATGAGTAAATACAATTTATACTGATAGTACAGTACATAGAAAATGTTTACCTATACACATTTTTAAAATATCCAAGAGTAAAATTAATTACCCGGTAGTACTGTATAAGTATTTTGAAAGCATTAATTAACGTGCATGATTTCAGTAACACATAAATCAATTATCAATACTGTAAATTGTGAGTGAAGTGTGTTAATGGCAGTGGTTCTGGTACTATAAAAGCATCACACTGGCCTCCTCTTCCTCCTGGATCCTCCCCTCAGCTGACAAATGCAACCTAAAACAAAGAACAATGTTGATGACTATCTGATGGTTGAAATTAGAATGAAGAGAATACAGTACCATTAAAAATGGTATAATACCACAAGGCTGTTCTTGCCTGGAGTGACCCTTTGCTTTTTAGCACACTCATGTTTCTGTGATAACCTGTACGTAGGAACCACACTAGCGTGGCTTCTGTCCTCTCCTCACCCTGCTAGTCTTGTGGTGAGGCTCCTGGTTGCTCCTCCTCTCCTCACTTCTCTCCAATTTTTAATCATCTTGGAGCTCTCTCATCTTTTCATGTCACACACATCATTACTGTTGTACCCCATTCTTCAGGTTTAGTGTACTACATCTCATCTCATATCCTAAAAGTTTATTAATTTAATTATTTAGCCTTAAATTTTCTCTAGTACAACTATATGTGCTTTCATTTCAAAGCAGAAATAATCTGGTACTGTACTGTACTGCAAAGTAACCATTTGTTATTCTGGCAAGAGTTCCTCAACAAGTGTTGGAAATGCTGATACATGTATATATGATTCCATAATTCTCACCCAGCTGAAAACGAATGGTCACTGTACAGCATTTCTGATTTGTGAATATATCTATCATTGGTATTATTAAGATAAGGGGAGGTACAGCACCTTCCATTTGTAGTACAGTTGAACATCAGCTAATGCTCGATGACATTATCAACTTTAGGAAATCTGCCTGCATTTAATTATCAGCAGTACTGTATAGCTACATGTATGCATGAAGAGATAGCATAACACCTTTCAAATGTTCTGATAACACTGCTGGAAGGTACAGTGAAAGGAAGATCCAGTACCTCCCATTGTTTTAAGAATAACACTGTAAATCTTTCATGTTTCTACTTAAAACATGACGTACTGAACCCACATTGTTTTGTCATTTTGTTAACTACTTAATGGGAGTCAAGTCTGTGCTGTATAATTACTGTGAGTTCTCTTCTTAAAATGATCAAACTATTATGTTGCCTGTGTATATTGGCTACAAAAGCAGCTCTTCAAAATATACAGCATACCCAATGTAATAAATTTAAGACAATTTTACTATTCATAACTTTGTTTAATTTTTGATATTGCAATGGTCAGTAGTAAAATTAACAGTTAACAATATAAATAATTCCAGTAGCATTACAGTACAGTATTGTATTTGACTAAAAGAGAACCTACAGTATATGGTATGATTTTTTCTCACTTTGTAATATTTTTAATGGATCCCAGTTCATACTACTAGTCATAGAAATAATGATAATGCAAATGAATTTTTTAGTATTACAATATAATTCATACCATATAATTATACATGCACTCTACTGCTCTCTGTTATTCAATTTCACGGTTCTCTCTTCACCAGTCGATAACCAGTCTGCCTTAAACCCTGAAACTTGACACGACCACGTTATCACCCTCCTCCTCCTCCTCCTCCTCCTCCTCCTTCTACTTTACCTTCTCATCCTCCCTCTTCTTTACCTTCTCATCCTCCCTCTTCCTTCTCCTCCTGTTCCTTCTCCTCCTGTTCCTCCTCCTCCTCCTTTATCTTTTTCTTCTCCTTCTCCTCCTTCTCCTTCATGGCCACCCTTTACTCACCCAGCCTCCTTCACCCCTGCCTTTCAACTGGTGATGCGGATCCGGTCACCCCTGTAACCTTCCATATAGTGCTCTCATATGTTTAGATAGCAAATTACAACTGTTTGTAAGTAATATTGTTATAACGAAAAGAATCACAATAAAAGTTATGATGTGCGACGCTTATTAATCCTTCCTAATGCATTTTTTTCTGTTGCTTTTTGCCGTTTGAATACATTAGCTGCTTAACTAACACTGTAATGTGGTTCTATGCTGTACTGTATACCTGAACATTGTTAAATAAGATATGGCAACTGTAGCTCCATAAGATTTCCAGGTTGGGAATATCAGGGATTACATGTACAGCCATGGCTGATAGTGCTGGACCAGGATCCAAGGAGTGTTGGAGAGCAACTTAATAAATTTTCCAAACCATACTCAACGTTGAGAGAGGTTTAGAAGACTCACTATTTTTTAACTCTGTTCGGTGTCTCTCCAACACTCCTTGGACCCTGGTCAAGCACTATCAGTCATGGCTGTACTTATACTGTAACAAAATTGCATGAAATTAAATTTGATACCCAATACATTAATTTTGTCCTGCATGAAAATGTCGTGGGTGTTAAAAGATAACATGATGGTCATAGAATTGAGGAGTACAGAATAAAAATATGGCAATTGATGGTTTGAATGGTTGGATGCTAAGTGAAGTAAGTGAAGTGAACCTTTAAATGTTTTAAGAATGAAGTGTTAATTCATAGGTAATAAAAATGGATTTTGCACACTGCACAGATAAATAGATGATTATCTTGTCATTTAGATAAAACAGTCCCAAAGAGGAAGGAAATTGAAGGAACGGAGTGAGTGGCTGAGGACGAAGGGGCACCAAAACCTCAAGTACTTCCCACATCATCGCAGGCATTACTTCCACCACGGGGGGGAGGCGCGGGGAAGAATGTAGGGGATTTACTAAAGGGTTAATTAAAGAGGGAAGACAACCAAGGAAAAAATAAAGATCAGCGAAGAGCAACCAATCAACTACTCAATTAGCAGTTTTAGCTAAGTGATAAAGGTGAATATTGGGGTGTTTGATTCTGTTGAGAGAGGGGGAAGGGGAGTAAAGGTTTGAGGTTTAATGACCTCCTGTATCTTTTGCCCAACGGTCAGGTAGTTTACCGGTGCAGACAAGCAGTTTGCCTGTTTGTGTGTGTGGGGGGAGGGGGGGGGGCTGTAGATGGAATGTCTAGGGAGTGGTGGGAGTTTTAGTGAGGAGGGGGTATAAGGAAGGAGGGCAGGAGGGGTGGAGAGAGTGGTTGGAAACTTGGAGGTTGAGTGGGGTATAGAAGGGATGAGAGGGGTGGAGGTTGGGCTACAAAGGGGAGGGGAGGGAGGTAGGTTGGGGTATGGAGGAGAGGAGGGGTGGAGGAGAGTTGTGGTATAGAGGGGGTGGGAGGGAGGGGTGGATGAGAGTTGTAGTTCCAGGCAGACCGTGTTGCCGGCTTCATTTGAGGGCCAAAGTTCCGCCAAACACCACACAGTCCACACTGGCAGTACCTTCGATTTGTTCTCTCCATCTCTAACCTCTGCACGTCTAATAATTTGTAAGTATCCATCATTCTTCATATCAGATCAGTGTTAATTGAATGTTTTACCTGGTAATGGTTAAATAAAGAATGGTTGTAGTTTTGTTATATTAATTGTTTTTGTTACAAAGGTTTGTCTATATGTTGGATGAGGAGGGTGGTACGTTAATAGTACAATAATTCCATTGTATTTTTTCCAGACTATTATCCATGAGAAAGTCGATTGAGAATTATAGGCTACTTGAAAGATCACCCACCATATACTTGAAAGATGTGTAGAAGTTTCTTGAGAGAGGTGCATGGGGGATGAAGGAAGAATGGAGTTGGTGACTGAGACCGAGGGGGCGTCAAAACCCTTAATCAACTGATATTATTGAAATGGCCCCGGTGTTGGAATTTGTGTGAGTGGATATCGCCAGATTCAAAATTTTTGATGACCGTCACGGAACATTATCAAGTAGCTTTTATACTAGATTAACCTAGGCTACCTTGATGATGACTCCATAACATACAGCTGCGCTGGTTCACTATATACCAATAAGAGATATTTTGTGGCCCTAGGCCACTACAAATTCACTAATATAGTTATAGGTTTGTTCTTTATCAGCCAATTATTGTAGGTAATGTTTGGTTTTAGACTGCTTGATAATGGTGGGTATCCTATTAATATTTAGATAAAAGTGTTGAATTTAATGGTCCATAATATTGGCGTAGCGTTAAATTCTAGTGATTGAAACTACAAATGACTCTCCAAAAAGAGAACAAAATATGCTACTCTTCTATGAAAAAAATATGAAAAATATATAAAGATCCGTACACAAATTTTGGATAAAGACTAAAGCGAATTTCTTTCACATCCACAGTTTCTAAACCACTTAAATGAACGGGAGGGGCACTGGAACGACAAATCACCCAATTAAAGAAGTTTCTACGAGGGTGACCAATTCAAGTTAAAAGCGAAGTTCATCACTCAAGAAGCCTCTACTGTACTTCTATCCATCTCTCCTGCACCACATCACCACCTTGGACAAAGTTATAGTACCACGAGTCTAGTTTACTGTGCAATTATTGATATATATATATATATATATATATATATATATATATATATATATATATATATATATATATATATATATATATATATATATATATATTTGTTTTACACTTAATACATTTTTCTCCCCATACTGTCAGTCTTGAGTTACTGTATAGGCTAGGTGGTTAGGGTATAGCAGGGTAGGATGGTTGGGAGGGGGTGGAGACGAGGTGTAGGTTAGTCTTGGGGTTAGGTATACCTCAGTGGTGGGGGGCAGGATGTAGGAAGGAAGGATGGATGCTATAGGATTAGTTGTGGTGGGGTTCAGCTTCAGTTTACAGGTCCTGGTTGGCTGGTTCTGTCCAGTTTTAGTTGGTTGCTGTCTTCGGTAGTCTGTGTTGGTCGTGCCTTTACTTAGTCTCTCGGCGCTAGTTTTTGTATCATGCTGTGAGAAGTCATACTCCGGTAACTGTATCTTTGCAGAATACGCAGCTCCTGTCTTTCTTTCAGGAAACTTGCTACCAGGCGAACTAATTTCCTGGACCCTTCAAGAGGAAAAGGACAAGAGCCATTCAATAGGATAAGGAGGCCGAGATATTGAAGAGGCTACAAACCATATCCACTGCCCCGTCAGGATGAAAGACAAACCACCATGGACGCTACGCTGGTAAGGATACTTTTTGGTTCGTGTAGTCGAGGGAAATATTAATGCATTACTAAAGTTTGTTCATGTATAATTTCCATAATTATTCAAAGTTTCAAATTTGAAATGCAAAATCCCATTGTAAATTTATTTTTTAGTGAAAATGGTGTTCTATACGGTAAATTTTTACAAGTTGCCACAACAGGATTTCACTGGAAAACAATATATTTCCTAATAGGATTTAGTGTGACTACCGGGACCTAACCTGGGCAGACTACCGGGACCTAACCTGGGCAGACTACCGGGACCTAACCTGGGCAGACTACCGGGACCTAACCTGGGCAGACTACCGGGACCTAACCTGGGCAGACTACCGGGACCTAACCTGGGCAGACTACCGGGACCTAACCTGGGCAGACTACCGGGACCTAACCTGGGCAGACTACCGGGACCTAACCTGGGCAGACTACCGGGACCTAACCTGGGCAGACTACCGGGACCTAACCTGGGCAGACTACCGGGACCTAACCTGGGCAGACTACCGGGACCTAACCTGGGCAGACTACCGGGACCTAACCTGGGCAGACTACCGGGACCTAACCTGGGCAGACTACCGGGACCTAACCTGGGCAGACTACCGGGACCTAACCTGGGCAGACTACCGGGACCTAACCTGGGCAGACTACCGGGACCTAACCTGGGCAGACTACCGGGACCTAACCTGGGCAGACTACCGGGACCTAACCTGGGCAGACTACCGGGACCTAACCTGGGCAGACTACCGGGACCTAACCTGGGCAGACTACCGGGACCTAACCTGGGCAGACTACCGGGACCTAACCTGGGCAGACTACCGGGACCTAACCTGGGCAGACTACCGGGACCTAACCTGGGCAGACTACCGGGACCTAACCTGGGCAGACTACCGGGACCTAACCTGGGCAGACTACCGGGACCTAACCTGGGCAGACTACCGGGACCTAACCTGGGCAGACTACCGGGACCTAACCTGGGCAGACTACCGGGACATAATCAGGAAAAATTATACAGTAGAAATTAGTCAGACCTGACCTGACCTAACCTAATCTGGACTGGGACACACTACCGGGACCTAACCTAATCTGGACTTGGACACACTACCGGGATCTAACTTGGGCAGACTACCGGGACCTAACTATGAGGTAACTCCTGTGATGCAGCATTTGCAGAAGAAATGGTATATAGAAAAGTTGTTTGTAATGGTGAAATATAAACACAGGTAATAGTAAAATTTTCGAAATGGAGTTGTGGCAACTTGTAAAAATATTCCTTCTATACCAAGGATTACCATAAATTGGACGAAGTAAGAAGTGTTCACAGGTGAATTATGAATATAAAGAATGTAATCGAATGGTAATTAATTGAAAAGTATATTATTGTAAAGGCATGCAATAATGACCAGAATATGTTCTCTTAGTTTGAGTCAAAATAGAGAAAATATTACGTAAAACTCGATTACTATGTAGTAGTTTTGATGTTGCAAGCTGAGCATTCTATATATAAACCAGATTTGGTGTGGCAACTAAACCTTTACATAAGTCTACAAATTAAGACAATTACAGATCCAGGGTATTCTACTGCTGGCCAGGAAGGAACTCGTTGACCAGTGCTGACTGTTGTTGTATAGGAAGGCAAGACTGGACATCCAACCAACACCACTACAACCAACCGCTTGGACGTCAAAAGTTCACTGCTGAATGTTCGGTGGGTGATCATATAAAATATCCTTAGTACCGTCTTGTTTCAGAGATAGGCCTACTGTGCTGTCAATTGTTATATAATTGTGTACTATATCATGCTGGTTATACGGCGTGAAGTTACTGAAATCGAGTTTGTGAAAGATGGCATATTCTATATACCAGGACATCGGTGGGGATGCTGCGCAGAATGTCTTTGCTGGGAAGTGTTCTCCTGGATGGCTAGGATGTTTTCTTAAGAGGACAAATATTTCTGGACACCATCACATGTACGTAATCAGTTCAATGCGGACCTCTTGTTGGTTTGCATATATTTGTATGTATTATTGCATTGTTTGAGTGAGATCCTGTGATATAGTT
This sequence comes from Petrolisthes manimaculis, assembly GCA_034508575.1. NCBI lineage: Eukaryota > Metazoa > Arthropoda > Malacostraca > Decapoda > Porcellanidae > Petrolisthes > Petrolisthes manimaculis. The sequence continues at coordinate 77,267 of JAWZYT010000404.1, read as the reverse complement.
CTTATAATATATTATAGGCTATTGTAACATAGTGGTTATAGAATATGAAGTTATTGAAACTGAGCTAGTTTGTGCAAGAAAATAATTTAAATTATAACAGATATGGGTGGAGATGCGGCGTAGATGAGCCTCGAGATGCTTCCCACCTGGATGTTAAGATGGTACTCGTGGCATGGATGGAGCAGGGCTTGACATAGCTGGCTGGAGCAGGGCTTGGCATGGCTGGCTGGAGCAGGGCTTGGCACGGCTGGCTGGATCACGGCTTGGCACGGCTGGCTGGATCACGGCTTGACACGGCTTTATGGCATCAACTCAGCCGGTTTTGGATTGGCTGTACTGGGATCTGCTCAGCTTGGATCTTTGTCTATTTCTGTCGACGCGTACTGTAGCTGCACTATGTAAGTATTGGCATTCAGTTATTTAAGGGAAGGGGGGGGGGGGGTAGTGAAAATATTGCTAAAACTTGCTGGCTATATACAGTTGTACATATGAACCGTAAACTTTATAAGTCTGATCATAATTCGTAAATGGTAATGGATAGAAAAAAAAACTGGAATAGCTCGAGTGAACTAGGAGTGGTTAGGGGATTTATAAAACACTGTATTTTTCTCGTAGGAGCTGGAGTGGTGGTAGACCCGGAGTGGTGATGGAGTTATAAAGTAATCCATGCATCACACAAGCTAAGTACCACTACTACCCTTCAGTATCGACCAGCTTCAGGAGGTGTCCATGTCCTATGAGTATAAACTTTGTCCAGATGATGTATGTGTAGTTGGTAAATTGGAGTGCCTAGATTCTTCCAAAGTATTCCAGGAAACATGATCATATTAACAAAAATGGTGGTTTGTTGCTTGGAATAGTTTGAAGGAATCGGTTGCTCCAGATTTGCCAACACCGTATTGCTCGCGTAACTAAGCTTTAATGAAAAGTTGCATGAATCCTAACAATGTGGAGGAATATCCACCCTTCCTTTTATGGACACCTCCAGGAGTGTATTTGTACAGTCTGCCTCATAAATTCCACACCACTGACATAGTGCTCATAACTAGAAAATGTAGTTAATTAATTTTATAACTCCAAACTTATCTAATGTATTTTGGCTGATACCTGAATAATTCGGCAGAACGGCCCTTACATTTTAAGTATAATAATAAAAAAAAAAACTTGTAAGCAATGTTGTGTGTGATTTGGTGAGGCAGTCTGTACGTGAATAAATATACTGTGAACCTTTATGCTCCTTCTCGTCGTTGGTTAGTGGTTAGGTGTAAGGATAAGTTAATGATATATAGGCCTGGGAAGGGATAGTGTTGGATGGTACGTGAGGTATATAATTGAACGATGGGTACTTGTAGGTGTATAGGTACTGTATACTATAGGCTGGTCGCTGGTGGGTGTTGCCAGTCTGTCTGTCTGGTCGTGACTTCGGTCATCCTGGGTTGGTGGTCCTTCAAATGTATGTAGATGTATAGAAAAATGCTTTCCAGGAACAAAGAAAAATGAACTCGCGTAAACACCTGGACTGCCTACCAACTGCTTAGGTAACCAATACCCCCTAGACCCACCCAGGGACCCCATAGACCTCCCTAAAGTTCCCCTAGACCCCTCAGGGACCCCGTACTGTAGACCCCCCAATCCCTCCAACTTCCCCAGGACCCCCAAGACCAGTGTTGCCAACCGTAGTGTAATCGCCCTATATGTAGGGCATTTAGACCTCAAATCCTTGTCTGTAGGGCGTAGGGTAATTTTACAGAATCATAACGAAACGTAGGGCGTTACAACATTTTGGTATAAGTGATAACAATTTGTAACATAAAAAATAAAACGCTTAAAGTACACATCTTAAAGTACAGACGTACGATGTATCGGTAATTATCGCGGGGAAGATTTTACAAAATACATCCAACTCGGCCAACACTGTTCCCCTGTTAAATCCGCTGGCGATCACACGCAACCCATCAGTTAGTTACCTCGGTTCCCGGGGTAACTAACTGAAGGGTTGCGTGTGAACGCCAGCGGATTTAATGTGGAAGTTGGGGAACGGAGTGATGGCTGAGTTAGATGTATTTTGTAAAATCTTCCCCGCGATAATTACTGATACATCGTACGTCTGTACTTTAAGATGTTATTATGAAACGTGCACCATTGAAATTGTAACAGGCACTTTTGGAAATAGAAAATTGTAAAAAAAAAAAAAAAGGGAAATAGTCGTCATATTTAGTCGGTCTCAAATTATATAGAAGGGCCCGACTGAAAGAGCATCATTTCTCTAGCAGAAATAATAGCAAAAACCCACAAGATCAAGATAAAAACAAATATATATATTGGTGTATGAGGTGCAAAATAAAGATTAAGATATAAGGTGCCTTTGTAAAGGCAATATTTCCCATCAACCATTGAAATTGTAACAAGCATTTTTGGGAATAGAAAATTGTAAAGTAAAAAGGAAAATAGATTAAGATAAAAAATATATATATAAGTTTATAAGGTGCCGTTGTAAAGTCAATATTTCCCATCAACAACATAACCAAAGGCCAAGACCCCCCCAATTCCTCCTCATGACCCCCCGTCCCCCACCCTAGAACTCCTACATTGGATAAAATGTACAATAGTTTCAAAATTGTTCACATTATATGAACCCAATTATATTTTTAGAAAACTTGTTATTAATTCCATTAATTTTTAAAGTAATATATTAAATTAATTTCAGCACTTAATCAGGAGCCCTATCATTGATTGAAATTGCTTCAGTTTTCATGAAATATAGTCTATAACATAGGTCGCATGGTTTAAAGCCAATATATGTATATGTAATCCTTTGTAAACCATTGCAGGAGTCGGCTAGTGTTCCAGGACCTCTGTGGGATGAGACCAGGACAACTCGATTCACTTCGGACTTCAAAGACCACCAAGACCACGATCCTGTTTGTTACAGTGAAGGGGAGATTCTTTTGATATGGTAAATCGGAGGGCTATCGAATCCTCCAAGCTGACACCAAACAGATCCCCTATTAGTAACATTGAGTGGATTTGTTTCCTGGTATAGTTTGTAGGAATCGGTAGTCCCTCCAATTTACCAAAAAGAGAATCTCCCTCCTCAATTATATTTAGCGTAGATAATTGTACCATCAGTTACTTCAGCCTTTCCTTGTAGAGCTGCCACATTACTCTTTCAGTCATCCCTCACCCCCCTTCTTTCCTGTTTTGCACAATCGTCCCACTGAAATAGTTTGATGCTAAGTCCCAAGGAGGCAAGACTTTTAAAGCATAGATTGCCTATAGATGAGATTTGTGACTATTTATACTAGAAGTTTGCATAACAAAATATAAATTAAATATAACTTTGTCGATACTTTGATATGGAAATGGCACACTGAATTTGTATTGAATAAATATTTCTTAAATATTGAAGGTTTCACACTGTCCTATGTATATAAAAATCTAGAAAGAACTTGTGAAGATTACAGGAACATTGATAGATTCATAAAAACGTGGGTACTAAAGATAAAAACCTGTAAAAATTTAAGACCTAAAATTACTGTAATTTTGGGGATGTTTGTATAAACAATTACAATGGGAAAAATAAAACCTCTTAATTAGATGCCAGTAGCAAGAAAACTCGTGCAATGAGTGGGATAGTTGAGGAAATTCGTGTGATAATAATTATAACACAAAATATTGGTCGTCAATTGTACTAGCTGTGTATAATAAACTTATATTGCAAATGTGCTATATGTTCCCAAACTAGTTTGAATAAGGATCCTCTGATGTAGTACTTTGTCAAATAATTGGAGGCTATGGAGGGCTTCAGACACTTGCTACGAAACGCCACCTAGATTAAAGGAGTTTCCTTGGTGGCAAAATCAGGTGGAAACAGAAGCCTCCAAAACAGACCTTACTAAAGGGGATTTTATTGTTCCAGTATTTTGGAGGAAGCAGCAGTTTAGTATGTTGGCCTATTTATCGCCCTGCCTGAGGTGATGGGCAATCATTTGTGGGCTATGGTACCCCTTTGGACCCGAGATACTCCCTTTCCAATCTTCAACTGTCCTAATTCTTACGCTTTTCCTTCTCCCTGCAGAAATATGGAGGAGGAAAATATGACGAAGGAAGAAACAGGTGGATTAAAAGTGGCTCAGGGTGAGAGGGAAGTAATCAAGGAACGTGGACTTTGGATGGAGTGTTCAGGTGGATTGTGAAGGTAGTTAAGGTTAAGGGGGTATAGTATACGTTTGGTACATTGGAGATATGGAGTGCCTCGATTTCTCCAAAGTATGCCAGGAAACAACAGGACCAGGTGAACAAATATAATGTTCTGTTGCTTGGAATAGTTTGTTGAAATCAGTTTCTCCAGATTTACCAACAATAATAACACTATTATATATCCCTTTAATATTACTTGTATGTACTGGAAACCTGTATCTTATTGGACAGAGTAAGGGGGAACAAAAGGATGGATGAACTTTTAAGATGCATACGGTAGGCCTACATCATGGCGTGGTAAAGAAGAAATATAATGACAGAATAATGAATTGTAGTTTTCTTTTTCACATTCTTTATTTACATTCAGTACAAGAATCAATATTCAGGAAAGCGTTACCGCTAAATTTATCTATTATCTATTATAATATTATATTACATACATTTATTATAACATATATATTTATAGACAAATATTTTCAGATACATAGATAAACTATTGATATAACTAAATCAATAGTATATATATAATTTCTGTACATAATTATATCATATACAGTATATAACATTAATTATATTTCATATATATATACAGATATATATATATATATATATATATATATATATATATATATATATATATATATATATACATAGACAAATAGCAATTACAGATACATAGATATATCTATCTATTATATAAATAAAAACGAAATTAATACTACATAATATTATTTCTCTACATGATTATATTGAAATACATATATACAAACATTCGTATTATATTAAATAGTTTCATATATCAGATAGATAAATACATATATACAAACATTCGTATTATATTAAATAGTTTCATATATCAGATAGATAAATACATATATACAAACATTCGTATTATATTAAAAAGTTTCATAAAACAGATAGATAAATTATATTATATTAAAAAGGTTCATAAAACAGATATATAAATACAACAATTGTCTCTGATTAGTTGTGGGTGGTGGTGGCTGAGTGGATAGAGTAATGGACTGTGGCTGTGAAGGACCACGGTTCGATTCCACCTCAGAACGAACACCTGGGATGTTAAAATGTGTTGAATTGGTTCTAGCAGTGTTGTGAGAGAATATAAGTGTGTGTGTAATTATAAGAGTTGGAGAATGAATGTGTGAAAGAATGCGTGTGTAAGAAGAGTCAAATATATATAAATATAGACAACAAACAAGCGTTTATTTATATTATATTAAATAGTTTCTTCATATACCAGATAGATAAATATGTCAATAGTGTGTATAATAATTGGGGGTGGCGTGGCAGAGTGGATAGTGTAATGGACTGTGGCTGTGAAGGACCAGGGTTCAATCCCACCTCAAAACATCTGTTAAAAATGTGGGCTGTGTGTGTGTGGAGGGAGGTGGAGAGGAGAAGGTGTGGAGAGGAGAAGGTGTGGAGGGAGGTGGTGTGGAGAGGAGAAGGTGTGGAGGGAGGTGGAGAGGAGAAGGTGTGGAGGGAGGTGGAGTGTGTTTGACAGAGTGAATGAATGAATGTATGTGTGTGTGACAGAGTGAATGAATGTATGTGTGTGTGACAGAGTGAATGAATGTATGTGTGTGTGACAGAGTGAATGAATGTATGTGTAGAAAGCCTGTCCCCCTCCCCCCAAGCCTGTCCCCTACTCCCATACATGCAAAATAACCACAGGAGAAATAATAAACAGAACAAAAGTATATTACATCTTCAGAAAATTTTACATATATATACATGTGTGTGTCTTTTGTCTCTCTCTTTCTCTTTCTGTGTGTGTGTGTGTCTTTCCCTCTCTGTGTGTGTGAGAGGGAAAGACACACACACACACAGAAAGAGAGACAAAAGACACACACAGAAAGAAAGTCTCTCTCTTTCTGTGTGTGTCTTTCTCTCTTTCTATGTGTGTGTGTGTCTTTCTCTCTTTCTATGTGTGTGTGTGTGTTTTTTTTGTTTTTTTTTTTTTTCTAAACATCATTAGTTTGTTCACTGCCCAAAGGAACACTATCGTGTGTTACCTATTTGAAGGGCAACAATAGTAACATAGAAAATTATATATCACTTTACATTATATACACTTCACTGCACTGTTACACTCAACTTCACTTAATAGTTTCATTTAAGTGATAAGGGACAGTGGGGTGGGCTGCAATCCCCTCCATTTATGTGCAGCCATCTTTACACTTTGAGTGTTCATATCCCGTATGTTAGGGATACATGAGGTAAAGATGTTCCACATCCGGGATACACGGCCCACAAATGTTCTCTGGTGTTGACAGGAATGGGAATGTGGCACCTCCACTGTGTCACCCCCATTTGTCACCATTCTTGTGACCCGTGTAGTGACCCTTGGAGGCAGGCACAACCCTGCCAGGTGTGGCACCTCTTGCACTAGTGCCTTGTGGAACACCACCAGTGCTGCAACATCCCTGCGGTGTTCCAGTGAGTCAATGTTGCTTGTAGGTGGTGGCTGTATAGGAGGTCCTGCAGCTTCAACCAAACGTAGGGCCCGTCTCTGGATATTGTCCAGCCTCTTTATATGTGAGGCAGCACATGACATCCAGGAGAGGGAAGCATACTCAATATATGGCCTTATCTGGGCCTTATAGAGTACAAGCCTTCCACTCCTGTCCAGGAGACTCGCTATCCTACGTAAGGAGGACACTCTGTGGGAGGCTTTCTGAGCAATGTGTCTGATGTGTCCATCAAATCTGAGCCCACGATCCACCTCCACTCCCAGGATTTTGATGGCTACCTGGAGTGGAAGAGGGACACCATCAAAGTGTACCCTCCCTTCCACTACTGTCCCAGCAGTAGGGGATCGAGAGACCACCATTGCTTGGGTCTTGTCTGGGGCAAAGGTCACTTGCCAACGTTCACCCCACTCCTGTATTACCCTTAGCTGTTGGTTTAACTCGTCGGCCACTTGTCCACCGTCATGTCGAGGGTATGTACAGGAGAGGGTACAGTCATCAGCATAGGCTGAGATCGATGGCAGCTGCTGGAGAAGGTCATCTATATATATGTTCCAGAGGACTGGTCCCAGCACTGAGCCCTGTGGGACTGATGCCTCCACTGGGAGGGACTCAGATGCCTGCCCATTTACAACTACCTGGAGAGTCCGTCCTTGAAGGTAGTTGCCCAGGAGGTGAAGAAGGTCACCTTGGATGCCTTTGGCACGGAGCTTTTCCAACAGCCCTCCATGCCACACTCTGTCGAAGGCACCTGCTATATCTAGGGCAACCACAACAGTGTCCAGGCCGTCGTCTAGGGCATCCTGCCAGTCTCTGGTGAGAAGCATTAGCAAGTCAGAGGTGGACTTGCCTGGTCTGAAGCCAAACTGCTGGTCAGAGAGGAGGTAGTTGTTGGACAGGTGATGACAGACTACATCAGCCACCACCTTCTCAAACACCTTTCCTATCACTGACAGCAGTGAAATTGGCCTATAGTTCTTGGGATCAGACCTGGAGCTTCTTTTATGGACGGGAACCACACGAGCCTCCTTCCACATTGAAGGCCAGGTGTTCTCTCTTATGCAGGCAGAGAAGACCGTGGTGAGAGGGACACACAGCTCACTGGCACAGCGTTTCAATATCTGCGGACTGACATCATCAGGGCCAGTGGCTTTCTTGATGTTTAGCTCCCGTAGCAGTCGCTCCACCTGCATCTGCGTCACTTTCACCTCAGTGACGATCTCCTCACACTGCTGGTCGAGACTAGGTGGGGGTAGATGTGGGTCTTCCACCCTCATCTTTTCTGCGAAGAGGGTGGCGAGGAGCTGGGCCTTTTCCTTGCTGCTGGTGGCAACTGTTCCGTCTTGCCTGGTGAGGGGAGGAATTACATCTTGGTAGCTGGTTCCTTGCTTTTCCTTAACAAGGGACCACCAAGTCTTGTTTCCCACACCAGGACCTCGGAGCTTCTTTTTTACGTCCTCCTCTGACCTATTCATTGCCCATTTGCAGGTGGCTACCATCCTCCTACAAGCTGCACGGTGCTGGCTTTTGTTGTGCTGAGTGTGTGTGTGTCTTTCTCTCTTTCTATGTGTGTGTGTCTTTCTCTCTTTCCCTCTCTCTCTCTATCTTTTCTTTCTTCTTTTCTTCATTCTTCTCTTTCAAAAACCAATCTGAAACAAAAATGAATAATTAATTAATAACAAAATTAAATATTATTAAATATATATTTGTTCTATTTTATTACAATTTAATTTGAATCAAAACTAAAAAAATTATTACTTTCAAATAATGTATGTATGTATGTATATGTGTATGTATGTATGTATGTATGTATATGCAGTATTTCAAACAGCTATGCTAATCAAGAAAGATTGTACAAGAGGCAATTTTTTGCTGCAGTTCAAATGTCCCGGTAAAGCTGTATGGTTGTTACTCTACTGACGGCCTCTGGTAACTGATGTGATAAAGGCACTGATATGGGCATTACTGATAACAACTGTCGATGGGGACACGAAGTAAGGTGTGGCTGGCAGACGGGTGTTGGTGTGGTGCTGCTTGGAAACATCTTAATACTGTGGTGTTGATAATTATTTACTATTATATGAGTGTGTGTTTTGATGAAATTTAAAATGACTGGTGATAATTACGTGCAAGGATTTTAATTAACTTAAGGGAGTACTCAACCTCTCCTGTTCGATTGACGCATAAGTGAGTGTCGTCTGTGCTTCTCTTGACTCGGTTCTAACGTGATCTATAATTATATAACTACTAGCTGTAACGATCAGCCAATCTATTATGATGTCGAGAATTTCACGATACAGTGTAAAACATCTATGCATGACTCCTAAACCTCAGTGACGAGCCTCAAAAACATAAATAGAAACCAACCCCACACAAAATAAAGGCTCGATCCAACGCCAAACTGAGTAAATGATGACTTGTGACGAGATGCAAGTCCGTATTCTTAGTGATTTAACCAAAGTCCATTTTTTTTATTATTATTATATCCCAAATAGTGTCGATCCACTTTTCTGTATCGATTTTTGTTATGAAGATTGACTGCGAAACCTCATACCATCTTAACACAGGGACAAAGTTCATTGGTATAGGATATATTTGTGATGTTCGAGTGAATATTACTCATAAATCATAGCAGCAGCAGCAGAACATACTGAAATGATACACAGCTGCAGCAAATGTTGTACGTGTGTTTGGGAGTTATATAAACAGTATTTACTCGGACTTACACTTGAACTGTAGGGGTTAATTTTTATCGGTACATAATCTTCCATAATGTTAATTAAGTTATATACTGAAACTATTGTGCTTTATCCGTGTCATTATATATATACTCTATCTACCACTTCAACAAATTATATTATAGAACAACTTTCATTTACAGGTAAACTATGCTGAGTTAAGGGTACGAAAGATTCACTGAGGAAAACACTATTTGCTGTGATGTAAATAAAAACATGAAATAACCCTCACATTTTGAAATATTAATATCACACGAATATGATAAAACAGTAGCCCTACATGACTGAAAATTGGAACTCAAGTCTTGGGTCAGTCAGTCACTAATACAGGAATGAGTGTGAGTGTACGAGAGTGAAAGTGTTAAGGACAGAATAATGAACTACTGCAAAACGAAGAAATATCAAACCACAATTAAGAATTTAGAATAAGAGTAACAAACGAGCGAGGAGGAACAAGCAGAAATAACCTAACAGTGCAAGCAACAGTGGGAAAAAAAAAACAAGACAGATCAGGACAGACAAACGAGGAGGAGTAAGAAGCAGAGACGAGAGTAAGAAGCAGAGACGAGAGTAGGAAGAGAGAAAACACATGATGGCCACCAGTTTAGAGGAGACGCCCCTCCAGCCTATTGAGTGGTCAACTGTGAGTATAAACATAACATGATGAAGTCACAGTCCTACCAAGTCTTTCCTGATGTTATGACTTAAGACATTGCTTAGTAAAGGTGAGGCCGATTCACAGATGATAGTAGTTCGTTGATAAATTGTATATCTTTTCAAAGAATTACATTAGTTACCAGAGAGAGAAGGGAGGGAAATACAGAGAAGGAAGGGATGAAAATAAACACCTGAGTACACCAGAAACGTGAACGGAGGATGGAGGAAATATGCTAGTGTGATGAATAGTATAGGGGAATACGTGACAGGGGAAGGGTGTTGTAAACGGGAACCTGAAGGTGATAACGGCTATACGAGATATGTGAAAGTTCTTTGCGATAACAGGTATTTCCTTTAATGATAACGTGCACGAGTGACTAAGGGGACGGCTATTATACAGAATGAGTTGCTTCAAAACTAAAAACCTTGAATACTAGACAGAATAAGTTGCTCCAAAACCAACACCTTGAATATTAGACAGAATGAGTTACTCCAAAACCAACACCTTGAATACTAGACAGAATAAGTTACTCCAAAACCAACACCTTGAATATCAGACAGAATGAGTTGCTCCAAAACCAATACCTTGAATATTTGACTCCTGAAGTGTAGTGGTGAGGAACTGAACTGTTAAAATGGTTTAGGTGGTACTTGGTTGATATTACGCAATGTTCAAAACACTTGTGCATTTCTCTTAACACCTGTACAACGTTTAACCACATGTGTTAATCCACACACACTTGTATGTCTGCCTCAGCACTTGTATTAGATTTTTATTTTAGTGATGTTTATGAACACTGTCAGTCAACCTGTGTAAGTCACTCCAGTCATATAGTAAATTAATCAGTCAAATTATCAGACAGGTAAGGACTGTTTAACCTGAGTTTTGGAATCGAATAGTCTCATAATACAAAACACCTTTCACTTCTGATCTCAAATTCCAAGCTGTCAAAAAACTCTCTTCCAGAACAGTTACTCACCTCAAACTCCCTTCCAGAGCACCCGTCGTGGGGAGGTGTTGGCCCGTAGCCCCGACCAACTGGACTGGCATGAGGTGTGGTACCGACTGGACGAGGGAAGGGGTCAGGTGACACTCCGGGGCTTCGATAAACGTGTCAACAGGACCAGCAACAACAGCCAGGCGGTGCAGCAGGCCAGGAAGCTGCTGGAGGAGGCGGGGGCTGAGGATAAAGGATTCCTCGAATATGACGAGTTTAAGGACTATGTGAGTTTTAGCATTGATTTTTTTTTTATATTGATTTGTGGGGGGGGTTATTATTGATGTGGATGTTTTAAATTATTATCATTGTTATTTCAAATTCATAATTCAGTACACCCTAAACAGTCCTATTTTGACCCAGCCTACCAAGAGGAAACCTAACCGAATAAAATAATGTAACCTAACGTAACCTAGTGTTGTCTAGCATATCATACCCTAACTTAATGTTATATCCCTATGGTTCAGTACATCCGGCTTCCTGCGGGGTCGTGGCAGAGGGCCGTCTTGACCAGGGTCGCCCTCGATATACAGGACCTTCCACCACCACCGGTGGATGAGGTGAGACAAGAGTAGCTGTCTGTCTGGTTAGCAAGACTAGGCACACATTTTGGGGGAAATTTTTCATTAACTTTTTACCCAAAGAGAACTTCATGACTGGGAACAACTGACATTTTCTTATTATTATTTATCCTTAGTGTTAAGAGTAATGGTGAAATATTTCTACATTTCACTAATATAATATATAAACTTTGACAACATTTTGAGGGGATAATGATCTAATACTCAGCTGTGCTAGAGGATTGCAATCACAAAACCATCTTGTTTAATGCATAGATCACAGGAACTAATAATGTTCTTGTACTTTGCACCTCGACGTGGGTACATACAGCCTGTGTTCCGATCATGGGTGGAGCTGGTCGACTACGTGCACAGGTACCCATCCCAGCTCAACTTCAACTGGGACTGGTGTATGCCTGAAGACTACTCCCGCGCCAGGCTCCTTCACTTCGTCTACTACCGCAGCGAGTTGGTCCATCCACAGAGGGTCAACGAGTGGCTCCTCACTACCAAATTCGCCGACCATCTTCCCAACGAGGCGGTGATCCGGCTCCTGGAGAAGGCTCAGTCACCCGTCACCCAGGCCGATGCTAATAGGGACGGCTTCTTGGAATACGGAGAGTTTCTACGATTTGTAAGTGCCTACGATTTACCTGCTTATCTATCTACCTACCTACCCATCTATCTATACATCTACCTACATATCTTTCCATCTACCTACCTACCTACCTAATTACCAGGTACAAAGCAAGAGCCGGGGTTACATGGGAAGCGCTGCGTTGCGTCGCGGTGCCTTGGCCGTAGTACCGAGGAGAGAGAGGACACTACAAACCAGACGCTATATTGAGGAATACGCCTGCTGGCCACCACCTCTCTTCATGATCCTCTTTACATTGGCTGAGGTTTGTCTGTCTGTCTGTTTTGTCTGTTTGAATATTTGTTTATGTCTCTCCTTCTATCTCTGTCCCATTTTGCATTTATGTTGTTTTAAGTTTGTGACTATCTTTGTCTTTGTTTCTTCCCCTATGTCTGTCTGTCCATTTACAATTTATAAACATTGGAACATCTATGCCAAATAAGGTCAGAATGATTATTTCGAAAAAAATATGTATCTTTTCGACAGGATTTAACAGACGTACAATAATTCCAATTCTATTTCCTTCCTTTCATTTACAACTACACTTAGAAAAAGGAATTAGGTGCATTTTCTCACGCCATGGATATATAATTGCACACTATTTGTTTCCATTTCTCCTTCCCTACAACAACAACATCAACAACAATTACACTGTCTCCACCACTATTTTTTTCCAACTCTCTTTCTCTACAACTACACTGTCTCCACCACTATTTTTTTCCAACTCTCTTTCTCTACAACTACACTGTCTCCACCACTATTTTTTTCCAACTTTCCTTCTCTACAACTACACTGTCTCCACCACTATTTTTTTTCCAACTCTCCTTCCCTACAACTACAACAACTACACCGTCTCCTCTACCACCACTTCAGATCATCGTGTTCATTTTCTATGCTGTTGACATGGGCCTGCCGACGACTGGTAGTGGTCCCTGTCCCACCTACTCCCCCCTTGTGTTCAACCCCAGGAGGCGCTACGAGGCTTGGCGATACATGACCTACGCACTCATACACTCGGGGTGAGAGTTAGATAGAGAATGTTATATGTACTTAAGTGTGTGTGTGGGGGGGGGGGGGGAGTGAAGCTACGAAACTGAATACTATAAAATATGTGTAAGATGCTAAGGTAACCACAAAACAACCACTAACTAACCTTGATTATTTCTCCACAACACACGCACTAACTAACCTCAATAATTCCTTCACAACAATGTACAGTATATATATATATATATATATATATATATATATATATATATATATATATATATATATATATATATGCATATAACTCTACGGTAACTACAACACAAGCACTAACCAATCTTAATAACTCCTTCACGACATACAGGTGGGTACATCTCGTCAACAACTTAGTGGTACAGTTGGCTCTCGGGGTATTGCTGGAACTCGTACACAGGTGGCGAGTCATCCTGGTGTATCTGGCAGGGGTGGCGGCTGGTTGTCTGGCCCACTCCCTCTACACGCCTTACTACTTCCTGGCGGGGGCTTCGGGGGGCGTGTATGCCGTCGAGTACGCCCACCTAGGCAACCTCTTCCTGGTGAGTAACCCCCTGTACGCCCCCCATCTTGAACCCCCTCCCCCTTCCCCCCAATCTTATATACCCATTTCTTCATCATCTTCATAGCAGGGTTCTGTGTCTGTCTGTATCTCTGTCTTGGCGTTGTCCCTGTGTTTTAAAATTATAAGTTATCATGATCATAGTTGTAAATTAGAAATGTATACACAAATTATGTGTGGTGACAAGAAAACAACAAAACTAACTGACTGACCTAATGTGTAACGCTATTGTGCTAAAACTGGAGTGAGTGAGTGGTGACAGAGTTGGACAGACGTGTGCTGAGTTGACGTGTTGTGAATGAAGTGGTGAAAACAAAGGGTTGACGTGTGTTGTGTTGCTACGACGACTAAACTGATACAATATTTTTGTTCTATTATGTCAGAACTGGAGTGGGTGGTGACAGAATTGGACATACATGTGCTGAGTGATATTGAGTGGTAAAAATACAGGGCTGACTGTGTTGTGTTGATGAGACTACTAAACTGATACAATATTTTTGTTCTATTAAGTCAGAACTGGAGTGGATGGTGATAGAATTGGTGGATGGTGGTAATATACGTGTGATGAGTTGTGTCGAGTGGTAAAAATACAGTGATGACGTTGTGATGTGGTACCGAGACTACTAAACTGACATAATATCTTTGATGTGGTACTGACACTACTAAAATGACATAATAATTTTGTTCTATTGTGTCAGAACTGGAGTGAGATGGAGTACCCTTGGCTACAGCTGGCCGTGGTGGGTATTATCATGGTACTGGACTTGTCATATGCCATCTGGGACACCTACACCAACCCAGGATCATCGGTAAGTCAATAATAATAATAATAATAATAATGATAATAATGATAATAATGATAATAATAATAATAATAATAATAATAATAATAATAATAATAATAATAATAATAATAATAATAATGATAATAATAATGATAATAATAATAATAATAATAATGATAATAATAATGATGATAATAATTATGATAATGATGATAATGATAATAATGATAATAGCCTACCATAACCCCACCTGTCTACATTAGCAAAACAGCATGTAACTCATACCTACCCATACTTGCAAAAATGAAAAAAAAAAAAACAAGAACCTAAACTAAAAATATATATACTGTATATACCTCCTATTTATCTGTAATTGTACATAAAAAATAACAACTCCCACTTGTTTATATTTGCGATGAAATATATAAAACTGACATAACAACTACCCGTTTTTTTTTTTTTACATTTGCGATAAAAATAAAATAAATTAAAAACGTAATTCCTTTACTGCCTTTACATGTATTTGCCAACAAATATACAATTCCTACCTCAGTCACTACAGTTTAATACCCAATTAAAATATAGCAAAATAACTCGTATAAATGTCTACTAATAAATCCCTCCACACACACACACACACTCTCTCTCTCTCTTTCTTTCTCACACACACACTCTCACGTTCTCTCGCACGCACACACTCTCACTCACTCTCACACACACAGACAGGACACATGGCTCACCTAGGAGGAGCTATGGCCGGGGTGTTGGTCGGTGTGGTAGTACTGAGGAACCTAAGGAAGGAGAAGTGGGAAGGGTACTGTTGGTGGAGCTCTCTCGTGTTGTTCCTGGCCCTCCTCATCCTGGCTGTGGTTCTCAATGCTGTCCTCCCTGTACCCGACTTCTTCCCGGAGAATGACTGGTCTTCCATTGCTCAGGACAGGACGGATTGGATGTATGAGAATGGTAAATGATTTGGCATACTGTATAATTGTGAGAGAGAGAGACTGAGTGTTTGTGTGTGTTTGTGTGCGCGAGAGAGAGAGAGAGGGTGTGAAGGAGTGTGTGTGAAAGTGTGTGTGAAACGAGAAACAAACAAGAGAACATAGTGCTTACATAATGTCAACTTCCTGATCAATAATATAAATAATAAACTGAAGTAATAATGCATCAATCAAATTTAAAGGAAGCTGGGAAAGTGTCAGTCAACTAGAGGCTTCTGATTCCTTCAAACTAGGCCACGAAACAAAATTTGGAGTTTTTAGAAGCCTTTACCGACTCCATTATATTATTCCCCTCTTCATTTAGGGGGGTATATTATTAAATAGTACAGTGGTGGTGAATTTGGAACAACCGATTTCTCCAAGCTATTCCAGGGTCAGATAAGGAAAAATAATGGATGGATGGATGGATGGTGACCTGTTGCCTGGTATAGTTTGGAGGAATCGTTTTCTCCAGATTTTACCAACACTGTACTACTCCCTTTTAATTAAGGATTTATGTTTACCTATAGAAAGATGTATTCGTGCCTAATTATGTATGTATTAATTCTAAGTTAATTAAATAAAGTAGTTAACTAAAAAAAGAACACAGTTATTCTACCCTAACTTCATATATGTGTTCTGTATATAATTAGGAGTAAATAATAACAAATCTCAGTAATATAAACAAATAATATAAATATATAATAGGTAATAATAGTAATGATGAATAAAAAATTACTTACCATAATAATAAGTAATAATAAAAATAAATAATAATAAAAATAATAATTATAATAATAGGTAATAATAATGATAGTAGTAATAATAATAATGAATACTAAAATAATTGTATGTGTGCAAAACTGAAAGTGTGAAGATTTACCATGTTTTTTTTTTGTTTGTTTTTTTATATGATCCGACACTGGACATGTGCTTAACCTAACCTAACCTCCATTAACAGGTCATCCTCCCCTTGAGCACACTTCCAGGTATTGAGTGATAAATGGAACACTAGTAAATTACCTGATTGACTGACTGTGAAAGTACTCCTTCAGTCAGTCAGTCAGTCAGAATCTTAAGTTGAGATTTATTGGCTGTAAAATAGTTGGCGTGTTAGATGTTAGTGATAGAGATTATTAAATATTTTTTACTAATTAATTAGCTATTATTATTATTACTATTACTATTACTATTACTATTACTATTATTATTATTATTATTATTGATATTATTGATATTATTGATATTATTATTATCTAGTATCATCAATTATATTTTTTTATTATTATTATTATCATCATTTAATTATCTTATGTTTTAGGAGAAACACTAAGCAACCTGAAAGTTTTCCAAGAAGCAACACAATTAAGAATTCGGCCACGACCTGTACCGATTCGGGAACAGGTTATACAAACAGGCTGAACCTCGATGAACTTTAGTAACACCAATGTGATGCAGAGAGAAAAAAATGGTGATTACCGAGTCCTGCAAACAATGTCACGAAACACCAACCTCTATTGAAGGAGCTGGTTTCGTGGTGTAGTCTGGAGGAATCAGAAGCCTCCATCCAATTCACATACATACACAATCACAGAGACCTTAATTAGTCTCCTACCTACATTTCCCTCGGTGTTCTGGTCAAACTAATGTTTTTTCTCGGTTCGTCCTTCAACCTGTCATCGGAAGGTTACAAGTTCGCCGTGTATCTGGAAGGTGGAAAAAAAAAACACAATGACAAGACAATAACAACAACAACAACAACAACAACAACAACAACAACAACAACAACAACAACAACAACAACAACAACAACAACAACAACAACAATAATAATAATAACAATAATGATGATAACACCTTACTACCAAGCAACAGAGGTAAGCCACATTGCCAAACAACTACAGACAGACATACATACATACAGACAGACAGATGAATGTGATTGCTATGTCTGATTACATTGTACACAGTGTAGGTCATTCAGGCCACGTTTATAACCTGGGGAGGTATATTATTATATATGTATTCTTTTTCAGTTGTATATACAGTCTCGTATCAGCTTGGACCAAATGAATAAAAAAAAATAGTTGAAAATCGACACTTGTTTTGTGTTGAAGCGACAATACTAACCATTGATTATTATTTTTATACTAGTGTTGTAAAAATAGCAGCTGTCTTTCCCAGCTCATTCTAAGGTGAACAAGTGAGTGAAAATAATGAACCGTAACCTAACCTAACCTCGCCGACCTGCTGAATGTGTGGCCTGCAGTGATATTGAGACAAATGTGTAGGCTATAATACAGAATAGAAATATGTATCCAAAGAGAGAGAGAGAGAGAGAGAGAGAGAGAGAGAGAGAGAGAGAGAGAGAGAGAGAGAGAGAGAGAGAGCAGATGACGTTCCCTCTATCACTAACATTGGTTGAAATAGAAACCAAACACTAGTCTTCATTATGTGTGTGTTTCTTTGTTTTGTTTTTTGAGGGGAGGATAATACACTTTTCGTAAATTAGTGCTCCTTCATTCCTCCAAAGTATATATGCCAGGAAACAAAACCAGAATACAAAAATAAATGATGGAAGCGTGTGTGTTTCCTGAAAAAAAAGTTGTTGAAGGAATTAGTTGCTCCAAATGAACCAACACTATATTTCCCCCTTTTTTAGAACAACTTTTCGTGATAAAAAAAAAAAAAAAAAAAAAGGTGTCACAGAAAAAAATAACATATTGCTCAAGGTAAACAACACCCCTTTTTTTTTTTTTTAATCACAATGACGGACTAGATCACTTTAAAGGGCCCAGTAAACCCTAAATATTCAGTATCAGTCAAAGGTAAGAAGTTAGTGACAGGTATATAATTTATCAGAGAGCCAAAGGTGTACCATAATGTAGCATGACCAGCAAATGTGTGTGTGTGTATGTGTGTGTGTGTGTGTGTGTGTGTGTATGTGTGTGTGTGTGTGTGTGTGTGTGTATGTGTGTGTGTGTGTGTGTGTGTGTGTGTGTGTGTGTGTGTGTTTGTGTTTGTTTGTGTGTGTGTATGTGTGTGTGTGTGTATGTGTGTATGTGTGTATGTGTGTGTATGTGTGTGTGTGTGTGTGTGTGTGTATGTGTGTGTGTGTGTGTGTGTGTGTGTGTGTGTGTATGTGTGTGTGTATGTGTGTGTGACTGTGTTTGTGTTTGTTTGTGTGTGTGTGTGTGTATATGTGTGTGTGTAGTGTGTATCTGTGTGTGTGTTTCATTTTTTGTGAGCACCTTCCCAAAATTAAATATGGCATTCCCCTCTAAGAAACAAAAAATTATCCTCTAAACACAATTGCATTTTCGCATCGTAATAAGAGTTGGGGTTCTATTGGCATCCCAAAATGTTTCTCTCTGAATTAATGTGTGTGATTTTTTATAATACAGCTACTATCAAGTTACCTGTCATCAAGGTAAGCCTCCCAGAAATTACATTTACATATTTTCTTCTTTTTTCCCCCTATTTTCATCCATCCATAGAGGTTAAAGGATAATGAAAAATCAGTTTGCTTACTTAATATGCCAAGAACAAAACGAATGTAAGTTTCATTCACCGTAAGTGGAGATAGAATATATATATAGTGTAATAATTAATGTCCAAATTCTCTTATCTCCTGTCGTTGTTGGCCATTGTCAGTCAAATCTGGGACGACCTCAAGTTTTATCATACTCTTCCCATCTCTTTAAGGGACCCTGTGATGTGGTGTCAGAAAATTGGAGGTAAATGAGTCCTTCATACATTGCCACGAAACACACACACCTATATGGAAGGAGCTTGTTTCGTGGCGTGGTCAGGAGGAATCAGAAGCGTCCAATTTTCATACACGATCACAGGGTCCTTAAGGGGAAAGTACAGTGTTGGTAAATATATGTTAACTTATTTCTCTTAACTATTCCTACCAACAGGACACCAATTATTTTTGTTCATCTGGTCCTGTTTCGAGTCAAATTTTGGAGTACTTCAGACTCTCTAATGTACCAAATGTATACTATCTATCCCCTTAACCAACGAGTACCTGTAGTAGAGAGAATACCATTACACTCGTTGTTGCCAAGGAAATATTAAGACATCACACAATACAGACAAGACACACAGATACAATCACACACACAAACACACAACACACACAAACATCTTTTGCATAATTATCTTAAGAATGTCGTTCCCTAGAGTGAGAGTGAGAGTGAGAGAGAGAGAGAGAGTGAGAGAGAAAGAGAGATAGAGAAAGATAGAGAGTGAGAGAGAGATAGAGAGAGAGAGAGAGTGAGATAAAGAGAGAGAGAGATAGAGAGCGATAGAGATAGAGTGAGAGAGAGATAGAGAGCGATAGAGATAGAAAGAGCGATAGAGATAGAGAGAGAGAGAAAGAGAGTGAGAGAGAAAGAGAGAGAGAGAGAGAGAGAGAGAGATAGAGAGCGATAGAGATAGAGAGTGAGAGATAGAGAGTGAGAGAGAGAGAGAGAGAAATGAGATACCTATCGTCCTTGTTGCCGTCACTGTCACTACCTAACCACCACCACCACACACACACAAAAAGATGAAATGATATAATGTTGACTAATGTATTACGCTGTTCTTTGTTGGGTAGGGGATGGGGAGGGAGAAGGGATGGGGAGGGAGAAGGGATGGGGGAGGGAGAAGGGATGGGGAGGGAGAAGGGATGGGGACGGAGGAAGGAGGTGAGGTAGAGGAAAGAGGAGGGGAAGGGAATGGAGGAAGGAAGGAGAGGAGGAAGGAAGGAGAGGAGGAAGGAAGGAGAGGAGGAAGGAAGGAGAGGGGAAGGGAATGGAAGAAGGGAAGGGAGGAATGAAGAGAGGGGAAAGGAGTGGAGGAAAGGCGGTGGAGGAAGGAAAGAAATGGGACGGGAGTAGAGGAATGTGGAGGGGAAGGGGGTGGTGGAAAGAGGAGGAGGGAGGGAGGAGGAGGAGGAGAGGGAGGGAGGAGGAGGGGAGGGAGGAGGAGGAGGTGGAGGAGAGGGAGGGAGGAGGAGGAGAGGGAGGGAGGGAAGAGGAGGTAGTAGGTTAGGTTATTACGCCACTGCCGAGGTCGCTTGAGGTGGATGAATGTAATTGGAGAAGAAGTGAGATCATATTTACAAAGATGAAGGAATGAGATGACACACAGACACACACACACACACAGACACACATTACGGGAAGTGGTTGACGTAGCGTAAACTGATAGTAAACAAAAAAAGATGCACGTGGACTCTGTTTTGTTGTCTGTTTTGTTGTTTGTTTGTTTATTTTGTGGTTTGTTTTGTTGTTTGTTCCGTTGCTTGTTTGTCTATTTTGTGGTTTGTTTTGCTTGTTTTGTTGTTTGTTTATTTTGTGGTTTGTTTTGCTTGTTTTGTTGTTTGTTTATTTTGTGGTTTGTTTTGTTGTTGTTTGTTTTGTGGTTTGTTTGTATTGTTGTTTATTTGTTTGTTTTGTTTGTTTGGTTGTGGACGTTCTGGGGTCTGCGTAACTCTTTAATTCAGTACTGCAACCAAACAGAACCCCAAACCATACACTGATGTAGTAGTGTCATTTCTTGGTATATATATAATGTAGGAATCAGTCCCCCTCCAACATATAAACTGATATAAACTAAATTAAATCATCCCCTTAATAAGTTTATAACAACAACAACAACAACAACAACAACAACAACAACAACAACAACAACAACAACAACAACAACTATCGATACCACCTCCTGAGCGATACAAAATGACACCAACACGAAGGAAGCTTTTTGATAACAGAAGCGGCCGCTGCAACATACATACAGTCGCGGTCAAATATAATCATCCATATATTGGTACCTCACGTAAGAGTTTGACAGCTTCTCTCTGTTCCTTAGTTGATAAACTTTCTAATAAATAGGTTAGCTACCATCTTTTAATTCAATACAAACAGCTATGCACTACTTAAAACAATAATATCATAATTATGTAAAAGTAAAACAAAATACAGAAAATTGTTTGATACCCATATATGGATGATTATTATTGACCGCGACTGTACATACGAAGGGATACCAATGTGAGGAGAAGGCTGTTATAAAAAACCTTCATTCGTGGTATCATTTTGTATCGCGCAGAGGGTAACCATAGTTTTTTTTTTATGTGTACACGATAAAAAACATATGTCGAGTAGGATGGTTTTGTATATGATCGGCACAGCTCATGATACCCCGGGAATACACACACACACACACACACGCACAGGAACACACGCATACGAACAAACACACACACGCACAGGAACACACACACGCACAGGAACACACACACACACACACACAGGAACACACACACGCACAGGAACACACACACGCACAGGAACACACACACGCACAGGAACACACACACGCACAGGAACACACACACGCACAGGAACACACACACGCACAGGAACACACACACGCACAGGAACACACACACGCACAGGAACACACACGAACACGCGCAAACACACACAGGAACACACACACACAGGAACACACACACACAGGAACACACACACACAGGAACACACACACACGAACATATAATGCCCTGGGAGTACACAAGTTTGTAATAGGTATCGAAAGTTTTGAGGCGACCGAATGTT
Organism: Petrolisthes manimaculis; assembly: GCA_034508575.1. Lineage (NCBI taxonomy): Eukaryota > Metazoa > Arthropoda > Malacostraca > Decapoda > Porcellanidae > Petrolisthes > Petrolisthes manimaculis. The sequence continues at coordinate 55,024 of JAWZYT010000404.1, read as the reverse complement.
TCACACGAGAATTATACAGGTAAT
>JAWZYT010000404.1:47500-52500 GCA_034508575.1 Petrolisthes manimaculis | reverse complement strand
TATGATGATTAATTAACCACGCTAGAGGTTTTCTGACATATGGTTCATAAATAAAGAATACTAATTATCACAAATAACATAGTTTATGAGGGTTGGGGTCGACGGGTATCTTCAAACATTTTCCACCAAATATATGACCGGTCTACCGAAGCTTTACCGAGGCAATGTGTTGAGAGGAACCAGTCAGTGTGTATAATCAACCTTAGCCTCTGTTGTGTAGTGTAATAGAAGGGACTTTTTTTTTTACCATTGAGATATTCACGGCGATATATACGTAGACAATGAACTACACATAAGTTACCGAGGTTAAGTTATTACGTCACACACATACACACACACACACACACACACATCACAACAGAATACCATGGAGAAAAAGTGGTGGATGCCAATAGCATACATAAATCATAAACTATATATGATAATTAGGTTTAAAATACTAGACATTACGAGCTTGACTCAATCCTGTGAAGATACAAATTGGTAAGAACACACACACACACGCACACGCGCACACGCGCACGCACACGCACACACACACACACACACACACACCGCACGCACACGCACTCTCACTCTCACTCTCTCTCTCACTCTCTCACTTAGGATATTAATACTTGGTGTAGGAAACTCGTAGATCGTAAGACTTGAAATATATAGTACCTCAGAGCATTTGTCCTTGAAATATTCCTTTCACCAACACACACAAGTACTCTCACCTTCTCCAGCTCTCGCTCTCGCTCTTTCTCATACATACACCCAGACTCGCTCACTCAAGGGGAACAAAAAACAGTACCCACCTCGCCATGATATAATCTAGGTTACTCCACAGGTCAAACTTGCTTAACATTTATCATAGATATTACAGTCATCATAATTACCATCTAAATTTAGTAACTGCAGAAACGAAAGCCTTACCTAGGAGTACAATATTATTTTTATGCAGGAAGTACAGAACTGGTTGGTAAATCTGGAACAACTGATTCCTCCAAACTATTCCTTGCAACAGGTCGCCAGTATTTGTGTTAATCTGTTCCTGTTACCTGGACGGGTATGGCGGACTCACTGTGTGTCGTGTACTGACTGACTGACTGACTGTTGACACGTGGGGTAGGTGTGTCTGTGTGTGTGTGTTGTGGCGGGGTGAACAGGTCAGGCTTAATTAATAGTAACACACCCACCACCCGTTAAGGATCGTGTATTATAATTGGAGGCTCCTGATTCCTCCTGACTATCTCACGAAACAAGCTCCTTCCATATAGATGGTGTTTTGTGGCAATGTTTGAGGGACTCATTTACCTCAATTTTTACTTACTACATCACAGGGTCCCTTAATGATACAGATAGTTAGGCAGTTCAACAACCAAGCTGCTCAATTGATGGTGTGTTGTTTGGCAATTATTTTCAAACATAAGCCTAGAATTTAGATCAGTGTTTTCATTAATACAATAGTAATTTATCAATACAATAGTAATTTATTAATACAATAGTAATTTATTAATACAGTAGTAATTTATTAATACAATAGTAATTTATTAATACAATAGTAATTTATTAATACAATAGTAATTTATTAATACAATAGTAATTTATTAATACAATAGTAATAGATTAATATAGAAGTCCTCTTTCCATCACCTACACTCTTGCAAAACTCAGAAGCAAAAGTAAAGACTGAATATCTACCAGAGGATTTGCCCAAAAAAATAAAAAGAAAAGAAAAGAAGATTAGGAGGTACCATTATGTACCAAAGTTCGTTCCCTCAGTCAGCCACAATACATATACGGTATACAAAGTCACTGTAACTCTAATGGAAGCAAAAGAGGGAATTAACATGTGTACACCCTAGTAGTATTGGCCACATGAATTCGTACACACACTGTTGCTTTCAAGTGTTTGCAACATATAGAACGTGAAAGAAAATGTAATTGCAATACAACATTATGATTAGGTATGCTATTTTCTGCAATCATGAGTCACGTGTTAGACCTTTCATTGCAGTATTTGCACAATAATAACCACGCTTTAAAATGAGCCTGTGTATGAAATCTTGTGGCCAACTGTACCTGACACACATTTCTTTCAGTTCACTACTACTACAACTACTATTACTACTACTACTACTACTATTACTATTACTACTACTACTATTACTACTACTATTACTACTACTACTACAACTACTACTACTACTACTACTACTATTACTACTACTACTACTACTACTACTACTCCTAAGCCGCCCTGTGGTTATAACGTGATGAGGACTTTGCTCTTGATTGATACCAGGCCGAGCGTCGGTACTATGTCACCATTATTATTACATTTCTCCGTTCCCACATGTTAAATCAAGGGGAGGGCGGGCCTCTTCGTGATTGCTACTGATTTCTCTAAAGTATGCCAGGAAACAAATCTCTTCAGTGTTACGAATAGGGGATTTGTTTCGTGCTATAGTTTGGAGTAATCAGTAGCCCTCCAGTTTACCCCTCATGAGTTCCTTCCCTTTAGGCCAGGGGTGAAAGTAAGGCAGTGCATTCTGGAATATCTGGAGCAACTGGTTCCTCTAAAACTATTCAATATTTTTCAATAATTCAATTTTTTTGTATTAATCTCGTTTTACTTCCTGAGTGGCATGCTTTGTAGAAATCAGCCTGGGAAAGGTCTGAGATTCTCACAACTACTCTATACTTATTTCTATATATATCTGATTGGTTATAAATGTTCATACCTTAAAATAATCCTCTAAGCTTTTGCCTTGTAATAGTAATGACCGACATTGACTTCTTAGTTATTTGGCGAGTCACCCAAGGCAAGTTCTCGCTCCCACACCCCTAGGCTGATTGACAAGCCAACCAAACAAAAACACGCAACATCAACAACAACACACAACAAACAACAAACAACAAACAACACACAAGACACAAGACACAACAAAACGTAGCAATACACAACACCACAACAACACAACAACAACACAACACAATAATAACAACAACAACACAACAACAATCACAACACAATAACAATAACAACAACAACAACAACAACAACAACAACAACTATAACAACAACAACACAACAGCACACCACCACAATAATTGTAAATATAAACTTAAGTATGATAATATTTATTGCTTTATAAAGTAAACACTAAATCTGAATTGACCACTTTGTTTCATATGAAGTACAGTTGCGGGCGTATGAAACGTACACACTTCAAACAGGGCATCAACCAATCACCCACTCATCCATAAACAAATCAACCAACCGATTAAACCAAACTATCATCAACCAGTCAATCAATCTTCAATAAATTTACCGACCAATCACACCCATCACTCAATCCTCAATAAATCTACCAACCAACCAATCAAACCAATCAATCATCAACCAACCAATCAAACTAATCACTCAATCCTCAATAAATCTACCAACCAATCAATCAAACCAATCAATCATCAACCAACCAATCAAACTAATCACTCAATCCTCAATAAATCTACCAACCAATAAAAAACAAACCCTCTTCCTCAGGTGCTGGTGACGGTGCTGGTGTTGGGACTACCTAGGTACCCATCCACACCCATCCCCACAACCCCACAACCACAAGTGTATAAGGCCACGGTGTTGGACTTGCCCCAGCAGCCTCTTGTCTTACCGTCTGTTCAGGGCCCCAAGAACAGCAATATGATCGGTGTCTTCCTCAAGGTGTTGCCGCAAGTTAAATCCGTGTTGAAGCTCATAACGGGAAAGGAGAAGTTGGAAGACAGAGACATCGATAGTTTCAGGGGCATCGTCAAATCATTCCTCCCGTTCATGAAGTATATGATGTCGCTCGGCGGTTCTTTTGGTTCTTTTGGCTCGTTGACGAATGCAGCACCAAAAACCGAAAACTTAGAAGATCTAGACCTCATTATAGAGTACATGTTCGCGTTGCTTAAAGCGGATATTGACGTGAGCAAACTAGTCAACGTAGCGAAGGGTCCCACCAACCCACTGGAAGACTACACAGACCTCCTTGTAGACACCACAGACGTTGACTTCATAGACGTATTCGGACCCGAGGAAACCAATACTCCCACAGCTACAAGTACTGTGGACAACAAGTTCTTCAACAACAACAACAACAACAACAACAACAACAACAACAACAACAACAACAACAACAACAACAACAACAACAACAACAACAATACTAACAACAACAACAACAACAGGCGTCCATCATCAGTATTTATAAAAGACATTTCAGCCACACAAACTGATGAGAAGGCTTCAGGAAAACTCACTGATACGGCCAGTGAGACCACAACCTACACTACAACTACAAGACAATCCTCATCAGTCACGGATGCTCCCACTCCCATTTGGCCCCAACCAGTCACAGTAGCTCCCACTCTGTTTAATCCAGGTCTTACAGCTCCCACTCCCATAAAATCCTTACTATTTACTCCCTCCCGAACCACAACAAAGACTCAAGAAAATTGCGCAGACTCTCAGGGACACACTAAATCCAGAAACAATAATAAAGCTAACCAAAGAACCACTGGCCTGTCGCAGGGGGTCACAACCAGAAGACCAAGTGCCTACAAAGAGCAGCGTCCATCAACAACACCAACACTCCCAGTTCGTTACCAAGTGCAGTACGGTTCTCGTCTCCCCACACCCAAAACAAAAAAAATAGCCAAGACCACTCCAGTGACCTACCCATCTCGACGAACCTCCCAACAACAAAGAGATCCACCTCAACAAACCTCCCAACAACAGAGATACACACCTCGACAAACCTCCCAACAACAGAGAGAGACACCTCGACAAACCTCCCAACAACAGAGAGAGACACCTCGACAAACCTCCCAACAACGGAGAGACCCACCTCGACAAACCTCCCAACAACAGAGATACACACCTCAACAAACCCAAGAACAACAGAGAGATTCCCAGATTTCGTTGCCCCCGTCCACACAAGAGCGTAAAAAACTATTCCCAAGGGGCTCTA
>JAWZYT010000404.1:22500-45000 GCA_034508575.1 Petrolisthes manimaculis | reverse complement strand
TAATTATCAGGCCTCTCAATTTGGCAATGAAAAGTAAACTCCCTTCAAAACATACGACTTTCATGCCTGTACTAAGCAACTCACTATTCTGACAGACGAGTTATCTCAGCCTCTAGCCACTCAATGATTAATATTACTCCCCACTCACTGTCAAGAAGAAAAGGTCATGATTGTAGTCTACACGCACCACCATCATTCATGCAACAGCAAATCGTGTGTTATTATTGGCTAACTACCAGGGTCATTGAAGGAAAGGGTCGTGTTTTGTGCATGGGTGTGTATTGTACGTGGCCCTCGAAGCACAGCAGCACCAAAGCAAACCCCTTATATGCATACACCATACTGTTTCTTGGTGTATACAGTATATATATAAACTTTCCAGGAATCGGTAGCCCCTTCCCTTCACCAAAAAAACTAATTGACTGATTGATTTTTTTTTCTCTATAGTTAAATTGAATTACTGACTGACTGACTAAGTTTCCTCGGCGACGCAACCATCAACAACAACAACCACTAAGATCAAAAATAATTATATACGTCACCTGATCAGTCAACGAAAAATGGTTCATGCAATTGTCGGTCGGAATCCTGAGTGACGAGCCTGAGGGAGGGAGTGTGGGAGGGAGTGTGGGAGTGAGGGAGTGAGTGAGTGAGTGAGTGAGTGAGTGAGTGAGTGAGTGAGTGAGTGAGTGAGTGAGTGAGGGAGGGAGGGAGTGAGGGAGTGAGGGAGGGAGGGAGTGAGGGAGGGAGTGAGGGAGTGAGGGAGTGAGGGAGGGAGTGAGGGAGGGAGTGAGGGAGGGAGTGAGGGAGGGAGTGAGGGAGGGAGTGAGGGAGGGAGGGAGGGAGTGAGGGAAGGAGTGAGGGGGTGAGGGAGGGAGTGAGAAAGTTATAAATATTATAAGCCCGACAACACTGCATGCCTGGTTTGGTGAAGGTCGTTTGCTTGCTTGCTTGCTTGCTTGCTTGCTTACTTACTTGTCGTTTCTTTGGTAACATGACCCTCTTTCCTTCGTAGGTTAACTGGTAGGTAGCACAACTTGGCAGATATATTAAACCTAACCTGATTTTTTTTTGTAAGCTGTAAGTAAGAACCGGTATAATTAGAGGTTACTACTTTCAGGCTCATGATGCAGAAACAATGAATTAATAACTCTTTCAAGGACTTCTGCCATCACCATTAATGCCATTAGAAAACAGGTGAAGTATACCAAACACAGGGGAAGTATACCAAACACAGGGGAACTATAGCAAGCTTGTAATTTTGTGGTTTGTTTGCTAATTATGGCAAAAATGCACCAATATATGTTTAATTAAGTGATATGACCTTATAATATTATGCACGATCGCGTACTGTACATTCGTTTGTTTGTTTCTTAAGGAAATAGTATACACTTGGTACATTTGATTCCTCCTCCAAAGTATGCCAGGAAACATGACCAGGTTAAGAAAAATAATGGTGGCCTGTTGTTTGGAATAGTTGGAAGGAATCAGTTGCCCCAGATATACCAATACTGTAACCCCCCTTTAATGAAAAGATAGCCTACTGCTATATATATTTTTTTAAACACATAACTAGCCTTATTAATTTACAATAGGTGACAAATTAATATCTTAAATATTTACTGTCACTCTGAACACAAACACTAATCTGGCAACTGTGGCTTCAGGTACCATGTGTGGCCCAGCAGTAAACACGAGTAGTGATGAGGAAAGCAAGAGGTGTGCATGGGTGAGGAGAGCAGGTAATAAACTAAGGCTGGAGGCAGAAGTGAATGGAGTGGGTGAGTGTGGGAAGGAGTGAATGAGGGAGTGTGAGTTAGTGAGAGAGGGAGTGAGTGAATGAGAGAGTGAGTGAATGAGGGAGTGAGTGAATGAGAGAGTGAGTGAATGAGAGAGTGAGTGAATGAGAGAGGGAGTGAATGAGAGAGGGAGTGAATGAGAGAGTGAGTGAATGAGAGAGGGAGTGAATGAGAGAGTGAGTGAATGAGAGAGTGAGTGAATGAGAGAGTGTGGGATGTGAGTGTGCGTGTGAGTTTGTGAGAGAGTGAGTGGATGAGGGAGGGAGAGAGGGAGAGAATGAGTAAATGTATGAGTAAGTGAGAGAATGAGCGAGAGAGGAAGGAAATGCGCAAGAAAGTGAATGAATGAGGAAGGAAGGAAGGAAAACATATCACTGGTTGTTTGGGGTAAACAGCCATGCATACAGAGTCCATCCTCCTCCCTCTTAGGTAAACACGTCCATTTGGCTACATCGTAAACGTTCAGCTGATGGGCTACACGAAAAAACACTTACCTAACCTAACCTAACCTAAGCTACACACCAAAATTAACCAAATCTACCCACCTAACCTAACCAAACCTACCCACTTAACTTAACCAAACCTACCCACCTAATCTAACCAAGCCTACCCACCTAAACTAACCAAGCCTACCCACCTAACCTAACCTAACCACCATTCTACTCTAACCTAACCTAATTTTACCCACCTAACCTACCCTTACCCACCTAATCTACCCTTACCCACCTAACCTAATTTTACCCACCTAACCTACCCTTACCCACCTAACCTACCCTTACCATCTAACCTATCCTACCAAGAGCCTTATATCAACACAACTTATTATTATGATGCAGTACAGTAGGAGTGTGTCTAGATATCATAGGAATAAAGTCAACATGTTATTTCCACCACACATATAAACACTGAGCAAGGTATGGCCTCACGTTGTCTTAGAAATTTTGTTATCAGTTGCCTAGATATATTTTCATCCATCACTCACCACCATACAACCATCAGTCACCCATAACCACATCAACCATCCATCCATCCATCCATCCATGCACCCATAACCATCCATCTATCACCCACCATCACCACAACCACACAACCATTCATGCACCACCCACAACCACTACCACCCCTCCCTCACCATCACCTCAACCACACCATCATCCATCACCACAACCACACAACCATCCATTCATCACCATCACCACAACCACTACCACCCCTCCCTCCCTCACCCACAACCACTACCACCCCTCTCCCTCACCCACTATCATCACCACAACCACACAACCATCCACCCCTCCCTCACCCACAACCACTACCACCCCTCTCCCTCACCCACTACCATCACCACAACCACACAACCACACAACCATCCACCCCTCCCTCACCCACAACCCCATCCACCCCTCCTTCTCCCTCACCCACTACCATCACCACAACCACACAACCATCCACCTCTCCCTCACCCACAACCACTACCACCCCTCTCCCTCACCCACTACCATCACCACAACCACACAACCACACAACCATCCAACCCTCCCTCACCCACAACCACTACCACCCCTCTCCCTCACCCACTACCATCACCACAACCACACAACCATCCCTCCCTCCCTCACCCACAACCCCATCCACCCCTCCCTCTCCCTCACCCACTACCATCACCACAACCACACAACCATCCACCCCTCCCTCACCCACAACCCCATCAACCCCTCTCCCTCACCCACTACCATCACCACAACCACACAACCCTCCACCCCTCCCTCACCCACAACCCCATCAACCCCTCCCTCTCCCTCACCCACTACCATCACCACAACCACACAACCATCCACCCCTCCCTCACCCACAACCCCATCCACCCCTCCTTCTCCCTCACCCACTACCATCCCCCCATCATCCCCACGGTTAGGTCAGGGTGGTGGTGTGGTGTGATGTGGTGTGGTGTGATGGGGTTATTCATCAATCACATTTCCCCACAGCACTAGTATTATTATCTCACTCCCTCATGCACATCTCACCAACCCTGGCCACCTCGAATAATAATTTTACCTACCGTGTTGGCTCATAAGATTTCAAATTACTTTTTCTTTATATATTCACCAAGTTATTTTTTACATATATACATTGAGTTATCTAGCGCATTATTCTCTCATCTATCTTTGCATATATTCTCTCATATATTTTGCTTTCATTTCCTCATTCAATTTTCACTATATAGTATCATTTATTTTGCATTCATCCATTCATTTATTTTTACATACAGTATATACACAGTTATTTTTAAATATATTCTCCCATTTATTTAGCATTCATAGCCTCATTTATGTTTGCATATATACACATATATTCTTACATATATACCCCCAGTTATTTCTGTACATAATTCCCTCAGATAATTTTGCATACCACATAATCATACAGTAAAATCACCTTCACATCTATCCATCTATCTATCTATCATGTTTTTATCTCAGCATGCAATGACGGCACGCAATAAAAGGAAGGGAGAGAGGGAGAGAGGGAGAGAAGGAGAGAGGGAGGGAGGGAGGGAGGGAGGGAGAGAGAGAGGGAGGGAGAGAGGGAGAGAGGGAGAGAGGGAGAGAAGGAGAGAGGGAGAGAAGGAGAGAGGGAGAGAAGGAGAGAGGGAGAGAAGGAGAGAGGGAGAGAGGGAGAGAAGGAGAGAGGGAGGGAAAGAAAGGAAGGACGGAGGCAAGACCTATATTGGTGAACACGAGGCCAGCAGAGGTGGAGGTCAGTCAGTTGTTAGTGAATTCCAAGAAATGAATGCATGTGTGTGTCTGTGCGTGTCTGTGCGTGTGAGTGTGTGTGAGTGTGTGTGTGTGTGTGTGTGTTTATGTGTGTGTGTGTGTTTGACTGTGGAACATCCAATTTTATTATTAGCCTATCATTATTGTTATAGTCATTAATGTGATTATTATTACTATTATTGTCATTATTATCATCATTATTTTTATTATTACTATTGTCATTATTATTATTACTATTGTCATTAGTATCAGTATTACTATAAATATTGTCTTTAGTATCAAGAATATTATTATGTTGAGTTTTGATGTGCAAAAACACAAGCAAATATTGAACGTGTTTAAATGGCTCGATGGGTCAGTCTTGATGTAATGATAAAAAATAAAAAGGTGAGCAGGTTGCCAGTCTCACTACTTGACCAGAAATTACTGGTAATGTCTTTTTTGTTTTGTGTGTGTGTAGGGGTATGTTAACTTAAACGAATCGTCACTACACTTAACAGGATTATTATTATACATCTCACCTATATATCCCATCGTTAGTTAGTTGAGTTGATAATCATCTGTCGGAAAACTTAGCTATATGTATATTTTATGTTCGAGGTGGAAATTAGTTTACTTATATATATATATATATATATATATATATATATATATATATACATCACTTCAGGGTGTTTGTGTTTCGTGACATAGTTTAGATATTTAGAGGAATCAATAACCCTCTGCTTTAACGACAATAATTCATATTGATTGTCTTTGGCATAGTGTTATAGTAAGTCTGGAGCAATTGATTCCTACAAACTATTACAAACAACAGGCCGCCATTAGTATTGGTATTCTACTCCCGTTTGAAATTATTAAGGAACTTCCATGTACCAAAAATTTAATTATTACCCTCTTAAATTAGTATAGCTTCAAATTCGGTAACCACATCCAAGATCACATGATAATTCGTTCTCCACCCTGTGAACACCTTACTCAATGATTATACTCCCTTGTTATAACTTTATCTACTCGTCCCCCCTTCCTTTCCCCACCTGGCCTTCCCCTCCTCTCCCCATATCCTACCTCAACCTTAATACCCTAGACGTCAACACTAGATTTACATTCTCCTGGACCCCCTCTCCTTCCTTTCCCTACCCTTCCCTTCCCCTCCCTATATCCTACCTCAACCTATCCCATACCTTACCCTCTGGCCTCCCTCCCCTATACACCCCCATTTATCTTCCCCTAGACCCCTTAATAATCTCCCCTTCCTTCACCTCCCTCCCTAACTAGCATCTTACTTTCATCCTTGGTCCTCTCAACCCACCTCTTCTATTACCCTCCCCTTCCTACCTTACTGTCAATCTCTCTATATATTAGACTTACATTCTCCTGCCAACCAAATCCTTCTAATTCACCAACAAAAGAATCTCGTCTTAAAATATGAAATAGGAAATACAGTCGATCAAAAAAATTATAATAAGGCCGGTGCACATGGGGCTCGATGTTATCCTCAATGAACACTGTATATCATATTGTTCCAGTCGCTTTCCACTACATAGCAGCAGTCAGTCGTCAGAGGTGTGTCAGAATGTTTCACGTGAGAAGTGCCACGGTAGTTTTTTGAGCGACTGTCCACGAGACCCAATGTGTCGACTGAAGTTTATATCATAGCGGACCACGAAAGCTGTCCTCACTCCTTTTCAGTTCCCCCTCAGCTACCCCTACATTTCCCTGCAAGGTCTTACGATCTGTGTGTGAACATTTTTAAAGATATGATCAGCTAGTGTTAATCAGTATACAACAGAGTGAAATTTATTGTCCAAGAGGAGGTTAGGTCAAATTGGCACCTTCAATACAAGCCTCATGAGTTGTCAGTTTGTGAAAGTTGCCAAGTTTGTTAACACGACACAAACACTAACTTTTACATTTATCTACTGGACAGAACTCCTCTTCTCCTCTTTACAATACAAACACACTTTCTCTCTCCCTTTTTCAAAACAGAAACACCTACCTTCTCCTTTCAGCAACACAAACACTACCCCACTCTCCTTAACACGACACAAACAAACACCACCCACTCTCCTTAACACGACACAAACACCGCCACTCTCCTGTACAATACAAACACACTTTCTCTCTCCCCAATTACAGTACACAAACACCTGCTCTCCCCTTTAAGCAACACAAACATCCCTCCACTCTCCTTAACACGACACATACAAACACCCCCACGCATCTAGGGGTTGACATCACATACCTCCAGATTTTTTAATTTTTAATTTTATATTTGGGACATCGAAATATCTGCATATATACCCTTCTTCGTTATAATAATGTATTTATAATGATTTTAAGATTCAAGTAAGCATCTTAGAGTGCATATTAATGAGCTAGCAATATAGTTTGTGATGTTTTATTGTGTTGGGCCAATTTTTGTATGTTAGCCTCAATGGATAAACATTCATCGGTTTTATATATACACGTGAATATTTCTTGATATCTAATGTAATATAAATATTCCAAGTGACCACCAACAAAGGTAATAATAGAAAAAGGAATAATTTCAGCAGATACTCGCTGCCCGCAGTACGACAAGCTTAACAAATCAAAACAATAACAAAAAACCCAACCAAGTGATGTATGATGTGGTGGTGGTCGCTAATTCTGCTGGGAATGTTTTGCCCTCGAGTGATTTATAACAATCGACAACGAAGGTTTCAATACAAGATGGAGATGAAGATACAAGACTCAATCTGATGTTTGTTGATATTTGTTCATATACTAGCCAGCCTCGAGATCAGCAGAGAGTATGGGTACTACGGAACTATAGCTTTTCAGTCATTAAATTGTCAAGAAACCAACAGTAAATTATTCTGTTTAATTACACGGCTGTTTGGATCTTGGGTTCTATACAAACACACCTCTCTCTCTCTCTCTCTCTCATCACACTTCACCAACACCTTCCCTTCCCATTATACGACACCCCATCTATCCCCCTTTGTAAAACATGCCATAACCTTTCTACCTTACCAACCTACCCTAACCTAACCTTGCCTCAGGTATTCCGTATCAGAGACAAAACAAAAAATATATATATAAAAGAGATTGGTAGTTCGTTTAGGCATCTCTATAATCTATCCCTTCCAGCCCAGTTCCTCCCTAACTTGCCTTAATATCCCTTTTTTTACCTTTTTTATTCTCCATATCTTTCCACTCCTTTATTCCCTCCCCCTTCCTACCCTATTTTTTATTTATTTACTTTCAATCTACTTTCTCATCCACATCCCTACCTCCCTATCCTGTTCTTTCCTTCCCTTCCTTCTCTCCATTCTCTCCTATCTATCTATCTATCTATCTATCTATCTATCTATCTATCTATCTATCTATCTATCTATCTATCTATCTATCTCTATCTCACTATCTCTCTCTCTCTCTCAACCTTCTTTTACTACCTTTGAGGGCCGTGGTTCCTTTCCCTCCCTGCCTCCCTTCCTGTTTCACCTCTTACTTACTCTTGGCCCTACTCCCTCCCTACAATGCCCCGACCTTCCTCAATAACTTTCCTACTCCCACTCTCCTATATACAAACCCCTCCTCCCTCCCTGACCCCCTTACTCACTCCCCCCACCCCCCTTTAACCCTCAACCACACACACACACACACACACATTGCCCCCTCTCCCCCTAAAACCCCTTCATACCGTCAACCACACCGTAACATTCCGACCCCCATATACCCTCCTACTCCCATCCCTTTCCCTGACCCACTAACCTCCCTCCCCTCCCCCTTCTTTCTCACCGTTAGCGACACTGTTACCAGATCTGTATCGCCTCGGGTTGGTTGCCAGAGCTCTTTTTGCTTATAGGTGGTCTGTTTCTTTTAGGCGAGACTGTACACTTCACCAAACGATCCAAACATCACCACCATAGAGGAATCCAAAAGACACTCTTCCATAAAGTGATATAGGAATCATATACAGCACATTTATAACTATATAGTTTATAATATATCTTTGCAGTGGTCATATGCCTGCCTAAATACACTATATATATATATATATATATACGTAATTTGAGAAAAGTAACACTCAAAGATAATAAGAGTCGTTGTCCTGGCACTGTACGAGGGTAAAAAAAACATTCTGATGTCTACTTCAGAAGAATAAATAAATATGAAATAAAATAAATATATAAATAAATAAAAAATAAAATAAATATATATATAGATACAGTAAATAAGACATAAAATACAAATAAACTTATGTCAACAACACGATACCATTTCCCTTTCCACCAACCTTCCCTACAGTAAATACAGTGACCCCAAATGTTTTTACTTACCCTATTCCTCTAGTCTAGTGGACGGTGGTATAACAGTCTCAGTCAGATCTCCTTCCTCCTCCTCCTCCTCCTCCTCACAACCACACCTTCCCTCACAAACGTAGTATTAGGCAGTTCCATTCGGCCACCACAAATCTCTCTTCACTGTAATCACCCTGCGTAAGATAAACCCACGATAATAACAAAACAGGATACACTATAGTTAGTTTTTTTTTTTTTTTTTTTTTTGGGGGGGGAGGGGATTGAATTGGAGGGTTACGATTCCTCCAAACTATCCCAGGAAATAAATGACCTGTGTGTTATTAATAGGGAATGTGTTTGTTTTGTGACACAGTTTGGAAGATTCAGTAGTCCTCCAAAGATTTTTAGAGTTAATTAATAAGAGCTTCTACCTTAAGGCATAATACAATACAGGAAAAAACAAAACAAAATAACTCCACAGAGCCATACCTCAAATTACAACTCAGTGAAAGTAAAATACAAACAAGCGACTTAGTAGTTCAGTTAGTTGTCTGTCAGCGAATCATTAATAACCAACCACAATAATATACTTACAACATAACTATTATATACAACCTCTTCATCACACCGTCTTAAGTCTATACAGTATAAATTTTACGATTATTAAACTTTATCACATGTATCCACTTAACACAAACTCAGTAAATCATTGTCTTAATTAAGTCTGTATGGTAATGAGCAACAGAAGCCTGGGAAAAACATATGGTGGTCTGCTACGAGTCACCCAGTGTAAAATGAAGTGGAGTATTAATTTATTCATTGTATTTATTTATTACATTTATTCATTTCATGTCGAGAAGCCTGGGAAAATAATTATATGGTTGTCTTCCATGAGTCAGTGAGTGTAAAATAAAGTGGAGTATTAATTTATTCATTGTATTTATTCATTGTATTAAAATTTTATTCATTGCATTTATTCATTGTATTTATTCATTGCATTTATTCATTGCATTTATTCATTGTATTTATTCATTGTATTTATTTATTGCATTTATTCATTGTATTTATTCATTGCATTTATTCATTGTATTTATTAATTGCATTTATTCATTGCATTTATTCATTGTATTTATTCATTGTATTTATTCATTGTATTTATTCATTGCATTTATTCATTGTATTTATTCATTGCATTTATTCATTGTATTTATTCATTGTATTTATTCATTGTATTTATTCATTGTATTTATTCATTGTATTTATTCATTGTATTTATTCATTGTATTTATTCATTGCATTTATTCATTGTATTTATTCATTGTATTTATTCATTGTATTTATTCATTGCATTTATTCATTGTATTTATTTATTGTATTTATTTATTACATTTATTCATTGTATTTATTCATTGTATTTATTCATTGTATTTATTCATTGTATTTATTCATTGTATTTATTCATTGTATTTATTCATTGTATTTATTCATTGTATTTATTCATTGTATTTATTCATTGTATTTATTCATTGCATTTATTCATTACATTTATTCATTTTATATAGAGAAGCCCAGGAAAAATATATGGCGGACTTCCATTAGTGACCCGAGTGTAAAATGAAGTGGTGGATACGAGTGGTAATTTATTCATTGTATATAGAGAGTTTACAGTAATATCTATATCCCTCATCTTAGACCACAAATTAAGATACGAGGTGATTAATTAAGAGATGAGCCACACCTATGTAATACTCTAATTAATGGTTTCTTCGATCGGTACAGCAGTGGTGGTGGTGGTGGTTGTTATTATATTGTGCTTATTTGTCTTTAACACTTCTAAATATCCCCTTTCCACACATCAGACCAGATTAACACAAAGCAATACTAACCTTTGTATGTCAGTAGAACGCTGAGCTATGCCGGGTCTTTAGTGAATTTAGCATTTTATTTCACCACCTATCACACACTACCACCACCATTTCGACGCCATATTGTTGTTGTTGCTGCGTTTCCTCTTCCATCAATCTCTCTCTCTCTCTCCTGGTTCCGTCTCAGTCAGCGGGACGGGTAAAAAACAAAAGCAGGTAATATAATGGTGTAGTTTCCTCCGTCCTGTGGTCAATTTAAGGCTTCCTCCGTTCTCCAACCCGTTTTATGAGGTGTAGAGGATAACGAGGAATCTAAGCGAGGCAAATTTAGCTCCAGATCGGAGGATGAAGGACGGAAAACGGAGGAAATACGAACAGTACCAGTGTGATAGATGGACCTTTTTTCTTAGATGAGTGAATGATACCGTGAATCCTAAAGGTTCAAACCTGAATGAATGGCGGCTTTCAAGGTAACGAAGCTGTTTCAATAAATAAATGAATATTCAAGTTTATAGAGTAAATCTGCTGTAGAATTAAATAGTATACAGAAATGCTAACAAAATAACAAACCCACGATAAGGATGTAAGGATGTAAGGATTAGACAGTAAATTGTTTGAGATACTCATATGTGGATGATTATTATTGATCACGACTGTAACTATTGCCCACAAGAATACAATTCGTACACACGCTTTTGATTTTTTCGAGGGTTTACAACTTAGAGAAATTACAACACTAAGTAAATACAATACAACACGATTATTTATTAGGTTTGTTGTTTTGCTAATCACCGAGTGAGTCACTTGGTAGAACATTTATTACAGTACTTCCAGAATAAGGACCTTTCTTTCCGTATAGCCTGTGTAAGAACTCCTGTAGCTAACCGTACATACATATACAGAGATCTTCCAATGTGTGTGTGTGTGTGTGTGTCGAAACCGCTCGTGTGGAAAGGAACTATTGTCTGGTTTTGTGTAAGAGGGAAGGGTTGGTTTTACAGCAATGCCAGATGCCTGAATGAATGGAAGAGAAAAGAATAAACACCGCGGTAGGTCTGGAATGTCATCTTTTAAGAGGGTAATATTCCTTAGGTACAATATTTAAATCCTCCAAAGCGTGCCAGTAAACACAAGGAGTAACAAATATAATGAAGGCTGACTTGTTGCTTGGAATAGTTTGGAGGAATCAGTTGCTCCGGATTTACCAACACTGTGACTGTATGGTACTTTATCTCCTCCATACAAACCATATCAACAAACAGTATCTTCGTTGGTGTTTTTTTTATTACAGATATGAAGGTCAATCTCCCATTCTTATTTTATTTATTTATTCATCTTATTCTTTTGTTTTTAAGTTCGAGAGAGTACAAGCTATTCTCGACCCTCTCTCTAACTGTTGTAGGGGTTACTTTCGGGTCGTAACAGAGGCAGGTAGAGTCTTTTTTTATAACCCTCTTTGCTAGTTATGTGGTCAGAGTGGTTATTGTGGTTTTGTAAGATAATGAAGTATGAAGTGTAAAGTTGGGTCACGTTACTTCACTTCTGGTTTGGCTGAGTTCATGGGTTGGTGGGTTGGTTGGTGGGTTGGTTGGTTGGGTAGGTGGGTGGGTGGGGCAGCAGGCAGGCAGGTAGGGTGTGAGGTGTGGGTTGGTGGGTTTGTTGGTGGGTTGGTTGGCTGGGTAGGTGGGTTGGTGGGACAGCAGGCAGGCAGGTAGGGTGAGAGGTGTGGGTTGGTGGGGCAGGGGGGAGGTGGAGGTGGGGCAGGGGGGATAGTGAGTTGATGGGGCAAAGGGGAGGTGAATTGGTGGGTCAGGTGGGTAAGTGGGTTAGTGGGGTAGAGTAGGTGGGCTGTCGTCTAGAAACCTCCTACTCCAGATCTCGAGCTTCGACTCAGTTGGGCTGGGGACTGTGGTGCGCGACTGTACACTCGTCATACATAATTTCTGACCAGACTGTGAGGAGTACAAAGCTTCGAATCGCCTGGTATTGCTCATTTCCCCACTCAGTACACATATAGATGCTGAGTTCGAATGCAGTGTGTGTGTGTGTGTGTGTGTGTGTGTGTGTGTGTATGTGTGTGTGTGTGTGTGTGTGTGTATGTGTGTGTGTGTGTGTGTATGTGTGTGTGTGTGTGTGTGTGTGTGTGTGTGTGCGCGTGTGTGTGTGTGTGTGTGTGTGTGTGTGTGGTGCCTGCCGTTCGTCTCTGGTCAGTAATTACGTATCACGAGTGTACAGTGATTACCTTACTGATGTTGGTGGTTGTTGTTAAGTTACTGGCGTCTTGTTGTAGGATTCTGCTTCTCCTGTTTATGGTTAAGAAATGGGGAGGAGAGCACATTCATATAGTTTCAATCAGGCACTCTGAGACACACACACACACACACACACACACATACACACACACAAGCATTCCCATACATACATACACACACACACAGACCCATACACACACTCACACAGACCCATACACACAAAGATACACGTACACACATCTACTCACACACAAAGATCTACACACAGGCACATAAACTTGGACACACAAAGATATACACACGTTCCAATACACACACACTCATATACATACACACACACACACACACGCACTAAAAAAAAAAACCACACACATACACACCAGGGCACTTGTACACATAAGACACGATGATAGAAAAACACCATCAGTTACGTCAAATCTGTAATCTGTTCGCTAACCTTAGCCTTACAAACAAACGAGCAGAGAAGCGACGTAGACAGCTGGCGGGCAGGCGGAACAGTCGTGAACAGAAGTCGTGTTTCTCTCACCACAATGCCTTTTACAGGGTCCAATCAATATCAAAACACACGTGTACCTCTGACGTAAATATATTAGTTTTTCAAGGGTTGAGAGTGGATGAAGTATTTTTTCTGTCAGCGGAACTGTATCACTTTACTTTTTATCATATTTACTTACATAATCTTTTCTTTTTGAGAAATAACAAATGTGCTCTGAGCAAAATTAGAAAAGTACATCTCTTGGTAGTAGAAATAACAGCAAAATTGTTAGCCTATAGTTGATATGTAATTGTTTTCCATTAAGATAAACATAATCCATAGAGGTTTTATGAGTTACTGATGGTCATGAAGTGTAGGAGACACAACTTATGCTTACGACTGTACAGAAGCGAGAGGAAAAGGATATTTACTGTTCTTTCTTTATAATACACTAGAGTCAGACTTCACACTATAGATGCCATTTGTTTATACAGTAGGTTCCTGCACTCACGTTAAAATGTTCATCACCTTCACCATCATCACAGAAGTCAATAGGTCCAACCTTGATTTAATGATTATCCACATAGACAAACTGTACACACATGGTTTGACTCCTACTTTCTCTTGTTCTACACGTCCTTAAGTAAGTAAGTAACCTTGTGAAGGCCGCTGAGTCATCGTTCCGGTCAACAACAACAACATCACTACCACCACCTCCTGAACTTTAACTTCCTTCCAAAACAAACCCCATAGAACAGACCATTTGTAGGGCAACATTACTCAGGGCAAAAAAGAAGCAGACAGACCTACCAGCTTACAACATTAATTAATATTAGCAATGTAAAATATCCACCTTGAATACTATATTTATAATTACACTAAAAATACTTCACCTCTGATAGCTATTTATTTAAGATACCTATTGGGCATCTCTCTCTATATATATAAGTCCCTAACTATACTATGATATCTCGGTGCCCACTATGGGTGACGAAGATACTACTGTACTGATGGAGCAGAGGGGGTCGTGAACACCAAGGTATTATTAGTCACTGTAATGAGTCTGATATGTCAACATTACACTCTGTCTCTTTATAAACTGACGAAGCTATAGGTTAGAAAAAAATATATATCACTTGTTTAATTAAGCTTCGTATAATGTGTGTGTGTGTGTGTGTGTGTGTGTGTGTGTGTGTGTTTGTGTGTGTGTGTGTGTGTGTGTTTGTTTGTTTGTTTGTTTGTTTATTTGTGTGTGTGTGTGTGTCAGGGTGGTCACGAATACCTTGCACCATCTGTACTAGTAACCAGACATTGTTGCTATAGAAAGACAGTGATAGACTTCCCTACAAACCTTATAATTTATATAATGTCTAGCTAGGCTCATCAAGGTTAGGTTGCTGTATATACAAAGCATATGTCCTTTACACCGTACAAATACTCAGTCATGTATGTATGCATGTATGTATGTATGTATGTGTTGTTGACATGAAATTATTACCATATTGTAATCTTGGTAAAGTCATGGTCTAATGTACTGCAACCTGGTGAATAAAAACGAGCTATTTGAGTTAATTTTATGAACCAAAATTGCACACACCAACAGCTATAGTTTCGGATCATTTTTCGAAGCCATCTCATTGGAAGGTGTTGCAGTACATTAGACCATGACTTTACAATGCGAACCTTCATACACTTTCCGAACGTAAAAAGATACTCCACTCACTCCTAATGGAACAAAAATCTAATATAACTTAAACTCCTGGTTGTGCAAATAGGAATTATTTTACCAGAATATGAACTATTTCTCAATTAAAAAAAGTAAAGATGCGACTCTTGTTCTCGCGTTCCCCGGTTCGCATTCTGAGGAGATTATTACAGTATAATCTCTTTAAGGAGAATGTCTTGTTGGCAGAATGGAAGGCTACTGATTCCTCCTAAATATAGCAGAAAACAGACGCCTTCAATGGTACTCTCGCAATCCAAAATTTGTATCCAGGTCTTGTTGAAGATTCGAATCATTTGACATATTCTACTGAACCAATTACAACGCTTATCCTGTTTCATATTTACTTGAACTCGTTTCATACTCGATCAGGCTATTCGAAGCAAACCTGGATACATATGTTAGATCGCGAGTGTACTCTATAGGGTGTCTGCTTCGTGTCATAGTTTGGAGGAATCAGCAAAGACCTTCCAATTCACCAACACAAATATCTCCCCTTCAATTAATACACATTGCCGTGTGAATAATAATCATGAGCTGCGTCCCATCACTCGGTAATCGAACCCCAGAATAAAAGGAAGGATGGGACCCTCAAAGATTCCTGAGTGAGGTAACTAACTTGCCCTTACTGTCATAGTTATAATTATATAGTACAGTAATTATAGTACAGTATCTTATTCTTACTGTCATAGTTATAATTATATAATACATTATCTTATTCTTTGCACCACTCATTGACCTCTTATTTACTTATCGAAACTCTCACAATAATAGAAGTCTTCAATTCAAGGTTTGCCTATCAAACATTTTTTTATTTTATCTTCATCCGATTCCGTAAAATTCCAATAATTATTTTGAGACCAATTTATGAGGAAATAGAACTCACTGTTACATTTATTTATTGTGTGTTACAGCGACTACTGCATTTATTACTATTATTATTATCGTATATCAAAAACATTCTAATAGGCATTCGAAATTTTACACTATCGGATGAAGAAAAATGAAAACTAAAATAAAAAATCTCAACTTGGCATCAATTACCTCACAAGAGACGGTGATAATTTTTAAGGTCACTCTGGTGGTCGTCCTATTCACATTAATTAAGGAAACCCTGTGATGTAGTCAGAAAAATTGGAGGTAAACGAGTCCTTCAAATATGGCCATGAAACACTATACCTATATGGAAGGAGCTTGTTTCGAGGCATAGTCAGGAGGAATCAGAAGCCTCCAATTCACCATACACAACGATCACAGGGACCTTAATGAGACTATACTGATTCCTCCTAACTATCCCATGCTAAAAATAGGTAACTGTTTCATAGCATAATATTTTTTTTTTATCATATAGTTTGTTGGAATCACAGACCATCTATCCATGAAATTCACCAACATAAGAATTTTCCCTTAAGGACCCTGTCACAGATTTTGTATGAAACTTGGTGGCTTCTGATTCCTCCTGACTATGCCACGAAACAAGCTCCTTCAATATAGGTGGTGTTTCGCGGCAATAATTGAAGGACACACAAACCTCCAAAATATATTCTGACTACACCACTCACGGGAATTCCTAAACCACATCTGTTCAATAATGAATGCTACACAGTATTATGTCTTCAACTCCAACACCAATACAATTATAAATCAAGTACAGTTGGGCAAGTAGAAAGTGCAAGAAAAATATGAGTGTAAATAGCAATATCTTTCAGTTCTTTGTGTAAACCCTGGTATTTTTATCACTGAATCACTAAATAGGACTCCAGAACCAATGTAAAGTGGAACATGAATCACTGAAATTTTGAGTGGTAACCGGATGGGGTCATATACACTCCTATTTTACTTGCACTTTCTACTTGCTCAACTGTACCCTTTTACAGACATACACAGAGCTCTTCTCCTCCTCATGTCTCTGGGTGTTAGTAGGTATAGGTATATTTATCTATGTATGTATTTATACGTCCACGGCAACACAGTTATAATTTACTCTCCTCAAAATTCACCAACTGACTGGCTGACTTACTTACTCTGTGTCAAATTCTACTACCACTTTACTAGACTCTTTACAAATCAATGTCTGTTATGAGGAATACATACATCTCTTCCTCTAAACATCATAGGTTTAATTTCAATGGCTAATGTTTACAGGTTTATGGTCCTTAGGCAAGAATATCTATGCATGGTGTATACGATGATGGCAAGATACAGATACGATGACTGCATAGACAAACAACGGAGCCATCGTATACCTGTACCCAAGCCAACATTAATTAAGGGGTGCGGGAGTAGGGAACAGGCTTGGGGGAAGGGGGGTTTGGGGGGGTTTGGGGGTGCAAGAATAGGGGGACAGGCTTAGGGTGGGTAGAAAACCTATCACCTATTCCCGCACTAACCTAACCCCCTCCCCCCAAGCCAGTCCCCCTACTCCCGCAAACCCCTAAACCCCCCCCCCCCCGCACCCCCATATTTTACACCAACGATATTCTTGCCTACTTCCCAATAATATATCAAGTTTACACAGGAAAGGAAAATGTAAAACAGTATAACAGGAAAGATAAATAGGTGGAGGAAGATAAGATAATGAAGAACAGTATACAGGGAGGGATAAATAAGAGGAGGAGGAGGAGGATGGGGAAATATGAAGAACTGTGTATAGAGAAAGAGAAATGGGAGAACCGTAAAAAGGGATATATATATATATATATATATATATATATATATATATATATATATATATATATATATATATATATATATATATATATATATATATATATATATATATATACAGGAAAGAAGGAATAAACAAGGAATGAATACATAAATACCTAATACAGGAAGGTAGTTAGTTGAAGGAGGAAGGAAATCGAAGGCTACATATTACCACAATATTATTTCTTTTTTTTTTACATTGACCGTAACTGTACAAATATACAGCTTCACGAGCCATATATCATTTGTGTGTATGATAACCCAATTGACTTCCCCATCATCTATAGAGTCTAGCTTTAGGATGGGGGAAGGATCTATGGGTGAGTATTTGCAGGTAACATGGGAAGCTTATGGGTGTTGAGGGGGAGGTTCACTTAATTAAGGGGGTAATACACTTTTGGTACATTACAGTGTCTTAATAATGCCTCCAAGGTATGCCTGGAAACACAACCAGACGAACACAAAAAATAGTAGTGTTCTGTTGCTTGGAATAGTTTGAAGGAATCATTTGCTCCAGATTCAAGCATTGGGGTCACAGGTGAAGAAAGAATGAAGGAACAGAGAATAATAGAAAGTGTAAGAAGGAATAAAAAAAAAATATGAAAATAATAAGATATAAACAAAACAGAGGCTCAGAGAAAGAGACGACCGACTAATTAGATTCAAGTATTGGGATCACAGGTGTAGAAGGAATGAAGGAAGGAATGAAGGAACAGGGAACAATAGAAAGTGTTAAAAAAAAAACCATGGATGAAAATAATAAGATGTAAACAAAACAGAGGCTCAGAGAAAGAGACGATTAAACAAAACAGGGGCTCAGAGAAAGAGACGACTAATTAGATTCAAGCATTGGGGTCACAGGTGTACACGGTGCGATAAAATTTCTGGGTGACCGTCTGAGGTACTTGTCTGACGGAGGTACAGGTCTTCCATCCCCAGGCACCGCAGTGGGTCTGAACTCTCTGGGGTATCATCTTCGTGTAGCTCCGGGTGTAGGCTACTTGGCGCGGTACGTATTTACACTTCCTGAAAAAAAAAAAAAAAAAAGATGTTGATGATATTGTTGTTGGTGTGAGAAATTTAAGGGATGTTGGTGATGATGTGAAAAAGAGGTGTTGATGTTGATGTGGGAAAGAGGTGTTGATGTAAGAATGGGGTGTTGATGTGAGAAAGATGCGTTGATTATGATGATGATGATTTAAGAAAGAGGTATTGATGATGATGATGATGATGATGATGATCATGTGGGAGAAAAAAATAAAATATCAGTAGTGTTTAGAGTGGGTTCAGAGGGATGGTAAAATGTCCTGGTAATGAAATGTTTGTTTATTATACTCCCAGTAGTGGTGGGAGTAGGAGGAGAGTGACTGAGGTGAGTAAAGCTGTGAGATAATCAAAACCTCTAGTGAATAATATATAATGTAACATAAACCTAAGGGGATAAATAATAACAGATTAATAAACATTACAAATTAAAAACATTTCTGAGGACAAATTCTAAATAGATCGGCTTTCTTACACTACACCTTAATCCGTCACATTTTTTTTGTTTTGAGACACCCTGTACAAATGTGGAAGAAGACTAGGTGTGACTGATCTCCCACTAAGAGCCCCTTCACACCACACCACCAAGGAGTTATGGCGGCGGTACCGTGGTGGCGGTGGCCATTATTTCCAACCCACCAGAATGGGCTGTGCACACAACAACAACAACAACGCCTTGCCTCACCACCACCACAAATCTGGCCACGTGTGAAGGGTTATATTAGAGTTGCCTGAAACACATGGCCTCGTCGTCGCTGCTGTAGGTGGTGGTGTCGTGTGAAGGGGTACTATAATCAATAAGACACACGGTACATTTGTGATACGCAATCCCTGATCAGCAGAGACGAACGGCAAGCACCAGACATACCCTAGCTGCATTCTAACTCAGTCTCTATAGGTGTACTGGGTGGGGGGGAGGGGGGGAAATGAACAATACCAGGCGATTCGAAGCTTTCTGCTCATCAAACTCTGGTTAGAAATTATGTATCACGAGTGTACACCAAACACACGTACTTGACGGTACACCAAAGGCCTGAGTATCCCTCAGGACAGGTGCAGACGCCGGGGCTGGTGCAGGTACCCCCGTTGCTGCACGGCGGGTCACACACGGGCACGGTACAGGACGGGCCGGAGTAGCCACGCCCACACCGGCACATCTCCACGCCCACACACTGCCCGCCCACGCCACACCCACGCGAACACAGAACTGAAAGTGGTGAGTAGGTTCTGAGTTAGAGTGAATATATTTACAAAGACCAATATCAAACAGAATGGAAAAGAGAAAGATGCAACATATAAATAATTAAATAAAAAGAGAGTGGATGTAAAAATTCAGGATTTGTTATTGACAGACATACAGTGGATATATTTAGAAAAACTTAACATAAAATAAATAGATAAATGAAAATGGAGTGGATGTAAAAACTCATGATATGTTATTGACAGACATACAGTTGATATATTTAGAAAAGCTTAACATAATGATACAAAATGTTAGAAATGACAGACTACACACTGACAAATGGAGAAACAGGAAAGCAAAGACAGACGAGAGATAGATATACAGTATATACATTAGTTTTTATCACGTAGTTATTCACGCTTCTGAATCAAATAAATACTGAACGAAATACAGTAACTGCATTTAATTGGGAGGAGTTGCACCATTCGTAATCTGCAACAAATATCACACAATATTTTAGTTTCCTCTCTGTTCATTAAGAGGCAATAGTGACGAGTCATTATTCACCCAACCATGATTAATCACAGGTTTTTAGTTGCTTGTTCTGGGAAGGTGGATGTGGAGGGAGGAATTTTATAGTAGTGAATAATAAGGGAAATGGGGTATTGATGATGATGATGATGATGAACACAAATATACGTTAAAATGTAAATGAAAAAATATACTACCATTCTCAGGTTCTGATATACATTTTCCCTTTCACAGATTAAGATTCGTAAGTTTACCAATATATATACAATTATACGCCCCAGCTCTTATATAAATATGATTATTAGATTTCTCTCGATACTGTAAGAATTTATACGCTGTTATGTACAATACGTATAATTCTGTTAATGTAATACCCTTGTGTACATTCAGATTAATATGAAATTATTGCATAATTCAGGTTGTATATTTAGGTATGAATTAAAGAAGAGCAAGAATTGAAAAAAACATTATTTACGTATCAAAATAAATATTATATAGAGTTATAGAAGAGAGTACGGTCTCTCCACCAAACACTTTAGTATGTCACTTTATTTTGAAGAGGTTCGCCTGTTTGTGGAAGAATAAATTGGAGTCTATGTAGCTAACTAAAGGACGCAACAAAACAGGTCCCCCAATCGTATACTGAGGTTGTGTGTTGTCTGGCATAGCTTGCATGGGAGGACTCAGCTATACCCTCCCATTTCTCCTCCCAAATGAAAAATGATTCACTTAGGCAGTCAACTCAGGGCTGCGAGGTCTGATACTGTCCTCCACGACTGATTGACACCATTAGGAGGCTGTCGTCACCTTTAAAAAAAAAAAAGAAAAAAAAAAAAAAAGAAAAAAAAAAAAATTGACTTCGGGAATCCAGAGACAGAGAAAAAATGTCTTGAGAAATCACGGTACCGTAAATATAAAACGGGAGGGGAGGCTGCATGAGTGGTTCCCGGGTCTGCTGGTACTGCTGTTCATTTGTCTAAAGAAAACTACAGAAACTCACTATACATATATAAGAATGTTAATTAAGCCACCTAGATAGTTTGCATGGATGGAGAGGACAATTTAGACTCACCTGTATGTATGTATGTATATCAGAGACTGTCAATGTTCCTGTATTCCCACTTGATTAAATAAAAACATAAAGAGTGTCACAATAATTATTTTCATGCCCACAGGAAAATAAATACAAAATACTATAAAATTAATACTATAAATAAAAAAATACTATGAAGTGGAGGGAGACAACTGTACACACACACACACACACACACACACACACACACACACACACACACACACACACACACACACACACACACACACAAACACACACACACACACACACACACACACACACACAAACACACACACACACACACACACACACACACACTCACACACACACACACACACACACACACACACACACACACACACACATACACACACACACACACACACACACACACACACACACACACACACACACACACACACACACACACACACCTCCAATCCATTTCCACCACATGCAATAGATATCTATGTACGGTACTGAAAAATAAAATCCATCCTATAAGTATAAGAATATTCAGTAACTGTACAGCCAATAGTTCTTACCCAGACTTTCTACCCACCCCATGCCTGTCCCCTTATTCCCGCACCCCCCAGTTCCCCCCCAAGCCCACACCCCATTAATAGGGTGGGTACGAACTACTTACCGTGACTGTGCAGCACTGATAGCGAATACAGACATTGGCACTTACATTTGTGGCAGTAAGTGCCTAGGGTGCCAGCGGGACAGCTACAGAGGTAAGGAGCGATGCAGGTGCCACCGT
>JAWZYT010000404.1:0-17500 GCA_034508575.1 Petrolisthes manimaculis | reverse complement strand
AGAGTTAAAAGTGTATATTAAACTAATGAATGGAAGTAACAGAACAAGGTTAAAAAAAAATAAAAAAATAAAAAAATAATAGATGTTGCTAATGATGAACTTAATCTTAATGAACCCTGTGATAGTAGTCAGTATATTGGGGATAAATGAGTCCTTCAAATATCGCCACGAAACAAACAACACCACCTATATAGAAGGAGCGTGTTTCGTAGCACAGTCTGGAAGAATCAGAAGCCTCCAACTCCCACAAAACGATCACACGGTTCTCAAGGGGGTAATTCACTTTTGTTACATTGGAGTGCCATGATTCCTCCAAACTATACCAGGAAACAGAACCAGATGAACATAAAAATAATGGTGTTCTGTTGCTTGGAATAGTTTGGAGGAATCAGTGACTCCAGATTTATCAACACAAAATATCCCCCTTAAAAAAAATTCATACTGTAGAAATAATAACACAAATGAGAGATAATGATAAAAAAAAAGTACTACATAATAAAACAAATGAGGAATAATGATAAAAAAAAAGTACATAATATTACATCAACTTACGAGTGAGGAATAATGATAAAAAAGGTACTACATAATAAATCAAGTGAAGGATAATGATAAAAAAGGTACATAATATTACATCAACTTACGAGTGAGGGATAATGATAAAAAAGGTACTACATAATAAATCAAGTGAAGGATAATGATAAAAAAAGGTACATAATATTACATCAACTTACGAGTGAGGGATAATGATAAAAAAGGTACTACATAATAAATCAAGTGAAGGATAATGATAAAAAAAGGTACATAATATTACATCAACTTACGAGCACAGGCAGGAGACACAACACCAGAGGGACAGGCACAGAGGCCAGGTAGGATACAGGTACCACCATTACTGCAGGGAGGCATACACAGGGCTGTAGGGTGAAGAGGGTGTAGGATGTAGGAGAGAGAGTGGTGTAGGATTCAAGAGATAGGATGTAAGATGCAGAAAAGGAGGGCGTAGGTTGCAGGAGGGGGTGTAGGATGCAGAAGGGGGGTGTATGATGCAGAAAGGGGGTGTAGGATGTAGGAGGGGGACGTAGAATGCAGAAGGGGGGTGTAGGATGCAGGAGGGGGACGTAGGATGCAGGAGGGGGGCGAAGGATGCAGGAGGGGGGCGAAGGATGCAGGAGTGAGTGTGGGAATAAGGAAGGGTGAGGAAGAGAGGGAAGATGGAGGGAGATTAACCAAAGATGTGGGAGAAAATGCAAATAATAAAATAAATTAGTACCAACAAATTTACAGAAAGCCAATAAATTATAAAATCAGAAAATATAGAATGAGTTAAGAGTTCAGTAATTAAACCAAAGGTAAATCAGCACTTTGTAAATATGAAATTAAACAAGCAAATAACAAGGGGAATAAGAAAATCAATAACTGGACTAATTACCGTGTTAAATAGATAATGATCAATAGGTTGCAAGAAATATTGTTCATAGAAATACATGTTACACTTACGTATATGTGATTCTGTTGTGTAAGTTGGTGTGTTTGTGTTTGTTTGTCTGTTTGTTTGTATAGTTACAAGGTATTAAAATCATATTAATATTCTTATACACCCCAATCAAAATATCAACATAGAGAAAATAGCTATTCACTCATGTATACATTGGAAAAAAACAAAACAAATGAAGGGAGGTTTTAATTTCATGCACTAACACATCTTTCCTGTGGCATCTCTTCCTTACCTTCATTAAGTTTTCAGGGAAGTGTAAGAATACTACACACAACTTAAGAGTCACTTTGGAAAATACACAGAATATCATACCTCTTTCAGTCCTACTTACTGAATTCAGTGTGACTTGGTAAACTTCAGGTAAGGAGTAAAAAATAATATGATAACCTATTTAATATTTCGCAGTCTACTTAACACATAATCAGAAAGAGTGTAGAGAAAGCACAATACTCCCCTGTGACCTTTCCTTACAGGTATCAAATTGCATGAGGTGGGTTGGGTCAGTTCCTATACCCTCAATTAAGTATTTCAGACTCGTTCATTTGGGGTCAGACACTCCGAGAAAAAGTCAGGGGTTTATAGAGTACGATGATGACTAGATTAAAAACTTCCCACTTCTTAAAACCGCAGAGGAGCCGAGGAAAAAAAAAAAAACACGCAGCGAACATGTAAATACAATAATTGCAGAAATTGTGCCACCAGACACTGACCTCATGCAACCGGCTACACTACACTCCGCTATGACCAGTTTTTGTGTCGCTAACATGAGCCACGGCAGAGGTCAGGGGTGTGTCAGTGGTTCGCGTGTGGTGGATTGGTGCGATGATAATTGTGTTGGCTTGCGTCCACTGATTTTCTCGTAATTCGGCCTCTGACCCTCTCGCTTGACACAAGGTTGGTGGAGGAGAGTGGGGGAACATACATACATATACACATACAGTACATACATGCATACATATACATATACACATACAGTACATACATGTCTACATATACACATACAGTACATACATGCACATAAACAAGCGAACGAATACACGAATGCATGATGATATAACAAACAGACGTAACTAAACTGAAAGAGGAAATATAATCCTTCAAAAGGGCAATAATATCACGTAGGCAAGCAGTTACGTCCTACAACTTACCGTCCTGACAGCGGGTGCCTGAGTAGCCTGGGGGACAGCGGCAAGTATCGGGGGACACACACCCCCCACCGTTCAAGCAGCCTGGTGGGGGACTACACTGGGCCAACTCACAGCGTCTACCATGCCATCCTCGGGCACAGTGGCACACGTCACCATACCCACACAGTCCTTGGTTTAGGCACCCACCACCACACTCCTGGCCAGGCACTCCTACACTCTCTGTTGGTTAGGTTAGATTAGATTAGATTAGATTAGATTAGATTAGATTAGATTAGATTAGATTAGATTAGGTTAGGTTAGGTTAGGTTAGGTTAGGTTAGGTTAGGTACTCCCACACTTTCTATTGGTTAGGTTAGATTAGGTTAGGTTATACTAGGTCAGGTCAGTCCCTCCCACACTTTCTATTGGTTGGTATATAAGTTATTCACAAGGTTATTTATAATTTTTTGTGGCTCCTTCTATCCTTCTGTATTGTTGACGAAGATACTGCACTAAATACAAGCCTTATGACAATTACGTCCTTTCTGTATAAGGCACCCAATATTGCATAAAAAAATCGGACTAAATTACACACTGTGGAGTTGAATCACAGTTGAGGGAGAAAATATTTGTACTCTATCATCATGAGTGGATAAATCACATGCTGTTTGGGGTCTGAGTTATAGGTGTAGTTGGAGAGTCACGTGTGGGTCGATAATCAAGGCGAGTGACTGGGGAAGGTAGTGGGTGGGTGGGTGGGTGGTGATAGGGGAGTGATGGAGGAAGGTGGTGGGTGGGTGGGTGGTGATAGGGGAGTGATGGGGGAAGGTTGTGGGTGGGTGGGTGGGTTGGTGGAGGACGGGGGTGAGAAACAAGGACTAGTGAGGTGAGGGTGGAAACTTCGGGTGACTGAAATTCTGCAAAGTTAGGCGTTGCTGGTGGAGTGAGGCCCTGGCTGTGTGACTGACGGTGACGACTGGCAGGCAGGCAGGCAGGCAGGCAGGCAGGCAGGCAGGCAGGCAGGCAGGCAGGCAGGCAGGCAGGCAGGCAGGCAGGCAGGCAGGCAGGCAGGCAGGGCCGGCAGGCAGGCAGGCAGGGCAGGCAGGGCAGGCAGGGCAGGCAGGGCAGACAGGCAGGCAGGCAGGCAGGCAGGCAGGCAGGCAAGGAAGTAAAAGAGATGATTGACAGACAAGTAGGTTGGCAGTCAAGTTGGCAGGCAAGCAGATAGCCAAGTACGAGAAATGATTGACAGACAAATAGGTTGGCAGTCAGTTTATCAGGCAGACAAACAGGTAGGAAAGAAACATAGCTGATTGACAGACTGACAGGTTGGCAGGTAAACAGACAAAGAAAAAAGGTGACTGGCAGACAGAAACACAAGTGTGGAGACTGACAGGGAGATTGGCAGACATACAGACAGACAGACAAGCAGACAGGCTGGTATATAAACGGGACAAGAAGTGTACGAATCAATGTCCACGGAAGGAGAGAAAACTGGCTGGATGGCTGGCTGGCTGGTTGGAATTTGTAATGGTGACGTGAAGGGAAAGAAGAGATGAAGGATGGATGGAAGGGATAAAGGAAGGATGGATGGAAGGAAGGGATGAAGGATGGAAGGAAGGGATGAAGGATGGATGGAAGGAAGGGATGAAGGATGGAAGGAAGGGATAAAGGAAGGATGGATGGAAGGGATAAAGGAAGGATGGATGGAAGGGATAAAGGAAGGATGGAGGGAAGGGATAAAGGATGGAGGGGAAGTACAAGGAAGGAAGGAAGGAAAGAAAAGATGGGAGGAAGGAAGGATTGATGAAGGATGTTACGATGAAACGAAGGAAGGAAGGATGGAAGGAAACTGAAAGGAAGGAAGAAATTGAAAAGGAAGGAAGAAATTGAAAAGGAAGGAATAAATAAAAAAGTAAGGAATAAATAAAAAATTAAGGAATAAATAAAAAATTAAGGAATAAATAAAAAAGTAAGGAATAAATAAAAAATTAAGGAATAAATAAAAAAATAAGGAATAAATAAAAAAGTAAGGAAGAAATAAAAAAGGAAGGGACAAAACTGAAAGGAAGGAATAAATAAAAAAGGAATAAATACATTGAAAAGGAAGGAACAGAAATGAAAAAGGAAGGACACGATCTATAAGGAAGGAAGAAATGGAAAACGAAAAGAAGGAAGGAACAGAAATGAAAAAGGAAGGATGAAATCTATAAGAAAGGAACAAATTTGAAAAGAAGGAACGAAGAAAATCTATAAGCAAGCAAGCAAGCAAGGAAGGAAGGAAGAAAGGTGAAAGGGAGTCTGGAGGGAAGGTTGGAGTGCTTCAAAGAGGACAGTGTGAGTGACCAGGCTGGAGAAGGACGTGATGAAAGGGGGAAAGTAGCTGTGAGGAAAAGAGCTAAAAAGGAAGGAAGGAAGGAAAACAGGCAGGCTAGGACGTGGGAGGGGTTGGAAAAAAGGAGGAGGAGGAGGAAGGAGAAGAGGAGAGAGAGGTGGAGGAAGGAAGAGAGCAGGAAGAGGAAGGAAGAGAGCAGGAAGAGGAAGGAGAAGAGAGCAGGAAGAGGAAGGAGAAGAGAGAGGTGGACGGAGAAGAGGAGAGAGAGGTGGAGGAAGGAAGAGAGCAGGAAGAGGAAGGAGAAGAGAGAGGTGGAAGGAGAAGAGAGGAGGAAGGAGAAGAGAGGAGGAAGGAGAAGAGAGGAGGAAGGAGAAGAGAGGAGGAAGGAGAAGAGAGGAGGAAGGAGAAGAGAGGAGGAAGGAAGGGAGGAAGAAGGAGAGAGAGGAATGGAACAATAAGGAATGGAGAGAGAGTAATGAAACGTCGAACGAGAGAGAAAGAGTGAGGCATGGATTAAAGATAAAAGAGTGAGTGTGAGAGGATAATGTAAACAATGGCTTTAAAAAATATATATATATACTTGTGGTTGATGAGAGAGAGAGAGAAAAATACATATATAATAATTGTAATTACTTAGAAACTGGTATTCCTTCAATAAAACCACCATCATACAATACCCTTATCTCTCCATACGAATTATAATAGACATTTTATAGTGAATTAAACAGAAGGATTATACTCATCACTAACACACCCTCCAACATCAAAGAACTTTTTAAATATCACCTCTTATATTTTCAGGGATATCTCGTGCCTTTTTAAATTTTATTATATATATATTTATGTACAACTGGATATTATGTTCACAATTATTATTCCATGGTTAATTAAGGGGATTGTTTACTTTAGTTACATTAGAGTGCCTTGATTCCTCCAAAGTAATGTCAGAAAACAGCCAGGACCAGTTGAACATAGATAATAGTGACCTACCTGTTGCCTGGAATAGTTTGTAGGAATAATTTGCTCCGGAATCATCAACTTACGCTTGTGGTGTCGGTGCCTCATTCTGTGTTGTTGTGGGTCGTGTTGTAGGAGTTGTTGTTGTTGATTATGATGGTAGTTATTGTTGTTGTTGTTGTTGTTGTTGTTGTTGTTGTTGTGGAGGTGGTGGTTGTGGAGGTGGTGGTTGTGGAGGTGGTGGTGGTCGTCATGATGGTTGTTGTTGTGGTTGTATTGGTAGGTCCACTTTGGAGACATCTTACTACCATTACTACTACTGATACTGCTACTACCACCCTCACGGCCACTATCACTGGTACTACTACTAGTCTCTCCTTCCCACCTGGGTAGTACTTCGTTCATGTCTCTCCCTGTTACACTCTGGAATGAACAAGTAAATTAGAACTCACATAGAGAGGCTGAGTCAGGTATCCTAAAATTTTATACACAATACAGAAATTCAATATATTGTATATATGTGTGTGTAAAACTCCGACAGGCCAAAGCTTTCACAGGCAGATCCTTAAATATTAAATCTGGCACTGCATCATTAAGGGGAAATAATTCTCTTGTTGTCGAAATGGAAGGCTATTAATTAATTCCTCTTAACTATGCCATAAAACAGACAGACGCGTTCAATGATACTAATAGGGGATCTGTTTTGTGGCATAGTTTGGAGGAATCAAAGACCTTCCAGTTCACCAACAAAAGAATCAATCTCCCCTTAAGAGGATTTCAACCCTCGTCTATTAAGTCCCACTATAAACCCGAATCAAACATTACAGCTATAGTGAGGATGACTTGGTTTACAACATTATTAGTGAGAAAACATTTAAATAGAATTAAATGTGAAAATAATGAACTAAAATTGTATCTTCCTTTTCATTAGAATAGCAAATGTACAACTATTTTTCATATTAATGTGATTCTTCCATCTGTATGTCTCATCTATGCAACTGTGGCAAGAAACAGTACAAAAACTTAATTCGTCTCAATGTATTTAAGATCTGTGATGTAAAAAATAATGTTACTGAAATTATATTGAGTAGACTAGAGACCATTCCGTGACAAATACATGTGTGAACCCTACATACATAATTATACAGTACCTGAACATGTGGCCACTGTGAGTTGCTGGTCACGTCTCCCATCTCCACCACCTTACTCGGCTTCAAGGGTTTGGCGTTTGGAGGGAAAAAGGAAGACGACGACGAGGAGGTATTGTAGGGACGTGAGTAGGTGGGCGGACCAACTACCATTGTGGGGTAGAGTGGGTGCATAATATCTACTCGATGGCGACCCTGGGAATTAGCTGTCGAAGTCGTTGAAGAAGCAGCAGAAGGTGGTGGCGTGGGCGTGGTATTAGTGTCATCGCTGGAGGCATCTACTGGTGATTCTGACAAGTTGTTGTTGGTCAAGGCCACGTATGGTATGGAATCCTGTCCCATACCAGCTGGGCTTGGAGTGGTCAGCGGTGTGGTAGCTGGGGTAGTGGTAGAAGTAGTAGTGGTGGTAGTAGTTGTAGCAGCAGCGTTAGATGTAGTAGTAGTGGTGGTGGTAGTGGTAGAAGGGCAAGGCTGGAGATTACACGCTCGCTGCTCCTGAGTCTCAATACCAGCATGGACACACTCTTCAAACATGAGTTGGTTGGGGAGGCAGCGGTAGGAACGGATTCTCACCCCACCGTCACAGGAGGTGGAGCAGCCAGACCAAACCGACCACATCAACTCTGAGGGGTAAGGCAAGGTTAGGTATAGTTAGTTAAAATTATAAGTCCCCAGGATCGTTCAACCCTACAACCAACCAATCATCTACTGTGACCAAACATCCACAGTCACTCAACCATCAAGACATCCAACCAGTCAATCAATTCTTTCGACAATACATAAATAAATAAGCATCTAATCAACCATGCAGTAAGCCATTCGTGAATTCAATCAACCAATCTAATCAACTCATAAACTCTCACTCACAGTCACTCATGCAATCGATAAATCACTCTCATTAATCAACCAACCAATAATATAACCCTCACTCACAGTCACTCAATCAATCACTCAAATTAACCAACCAACCAGCCAAGCAATGTAATCAACCAACAAGCCTTCCTAATTAACCCTCACTCACAGTCACTCAAGCAATCAATAAATCACTCTACTAACCAGCCAACCAGCCAAGCAATGTAATCAACCAACAAGCCTTCCTAATTCATATAACTTTCACTCACCAAACTTCTTCTCGTGTGCACCTCCTCCAGAGCCCTCCAGGAGGTCCTCATCGTCAGTGGCTCTCCAGGTGTCAGCTTCCACGCCGTCTGCAGCCATCCCCATAACCCTCTGTCCACCGTCGATCTCTTCTTCCTTGTCGCGTCCTTCACTACTGTCCTCTCTTCTTCGTCCCACATCCACTACTACCCTTCGCATGTTATCTTCTTTACCCTCCTCCAGCTGGCCTTCTGTCCTCTGTATGTCACCTGCTTCGCTAAATCCATCATCATCATCATCACCACCACCATCATCAATATTATCCTCTTCTTCTTCATCTTCTCTTCTCCTGGCTTCGTTAATTCCATCTTCGCTCTCTCCTTCCTCGTTGTCGTATTGTTCTTCTTCCTCCTCCTCCTTTTCGACATTTTGTGTGGGGATCTTTCTACCCACCGTGGTCGTGTCTTCGAGGTCTGGTGGTGGACTGTCTATTGGTGTGGCAACTGTGGGTAATAATTCATCTTCTTCAGTAGTTTCCATCTCCGTCTCTCCATCATCAACATCAACATCATCATCATCATTCCTCTCACTCTCTTCGACGTATGTATCTTCTTTCCTTTCATCCTCTGCTTCTATTCCTCCCTCTTCCTCTGTCTCTCCTCCTTCGTCTTCTTCGTCTTCGTCTCTTCCCACTCCATCAACATCATCATCATCATCATCATCATCATCATCGTCTCTTTCGTCTTCATTGGTCCAGTCAGGCTGTTCCCGCCCCGTATCGAAGTCGTCAAAATTATCGTACACGTAGTCGGGGAAGTTGTCGTACCCTGGGCCGCTATGGTAGGGGTCGTAGCCCTGGCCATAGTCGTAGTTGGTGTAGTCGTAGTTGGTGTAGTCGTCCGAGTAGTCGTCCTCGTCCTCGTGTTCGTCGTTGTACTCTTCCATTACCAGTCCAAGCGGTCGACCAGCGTCCTGTAAATAATAAATAAAGTAAATAAACAAAATAAATAAATAAAGTAAATAAATAAAATAAATCAATAAAGTAAATCAATAAAGTAAATCAATAACGTAAATCAATAAAGTAAATAAATAAAATAAATAAACAAAGTAAATCAATAAAGTAAATAAATAAAATAAATAAACAAAGTAAATAAATAAAATAAATAAATAAAGTTCCACTACTACGACACACACACAGACAGACAGACAGACAGACAGACAGACAGACAGACAGAGAGACAGACAGACAGACAGACAGACAGACAGACAGACAGAGAAATACACACACACACACACACAGCTTATGCAACGTGTGCCCTAACATCCTCACAGGGCAGGTTTCTCAGGGTATGAATTCTATCACCCTAAGTACATATAGTAATAAATTATTCGCATTTCCGCTCTGTTGCTCCTCCAGTTTTTGCCTGCGTCGTTTTTTTTTTTTTTTTTTTTTTTTTTTTTCCCATGTTCTCGTTGTTGCTTGGTTAGTTTTTACTGCTGAAACCTGACAACAAACGACCTTCAATAATCTGTTTATCATACAGTTATAGTTTTTATTTACTTTTTTTTTCTATATATACTGTGTACCCAAATTACTATTGCTTTCGTTTCTTTTGTTTATGTCTTGCATAGTAGATGTTTCATAGTAGAATATTTAGTACAAGCTCAGGGTTACGTGCTTGCTATCATAAGTCCAAACAAACTCCAATCTCTCTCTCTCTCTCTCTCTCTCTCTCTCTCTCTCTCTCTCTCTCTCTCAAAACGATGCGGTCATCAACCTTCGCACAAAAAACTGGACTACCCAGGTTGGTCAAGTTCAGGTAACATAAAACGAATAAATAGAATAAACCGAAATAGCTTAAAGGTATTTTACGTAAACGCTCGCAGTATCCATAACAAATTTACAGATTTAGAGGAATTAACTTTCACAGAAAATTATGATATAATCGGCATAACAGAATCGTGGCTAAATACTGAAAGCAGAGATTTCCTAGCAGAGTATAAAATTCCCGGTTACACAATATTTGAAAAAGGACGAACAAATAAAAGGGGAGGCAGAATTCTATTATATATTAAAGACGATCTCAAACCAATCCTATTATAATCAAAGTCCCATATCGATAACGTAGATACACTATATATAATCATTAGAAATAATTGTTGGATGAAACTTTTGTTAGCTTTACTATACAGACCCCCAGCTTAACTAGTACAAACCGACCGTGATATCTATGAGCAAATAAACAAAAGTATTAACATGCAACAGGCCATAATTCTTGGCGACTTTAATTTACCAGTATACCATATAGTTAGGTTAGGTTAGGATAGTTTTGAGAGAGAAACACCATAAAAGAAAAGCGTCATAGAAAGGTCCAAAATAGTGAATAATGATTCACTATAAACAAAAAGATACCTGGACCTTCCTTACCTGTAATCTGCTTCACTATAACCATTAAGATACCTGGACCTTCCTTACCTGTAATCTGCTTCACTATAACCATTAAGATACCTGGACCTTCCTTACCTGTAGTGTGTTGTCAATGACTGGTATGGGTTCTGCCTTACACTGCTTGGCTACCGCGTCAGGGGACCTACTTAGGGTGAACTGTTCCATCTCACCCTGGAAAAAAAGAGACCAACACGAAATAATACTAAGTAGACCATATAAGTTGATGAAATATGTAGCCTGAATAAGTATACTAAGTGGCTTAATAAGTATGCTAAGAAGATTGAACAAGTATACAAAGTGGCTTATTAAGTATGCTAAGAAAATTGCACAAGTATACAAAGAAGCTTACATAAGACAGTATGCTAGGTATTTTAAGTACCGTATATTAAAATGTTAAATAAGTATACTAAAGAAAAGATACAATAATTCTTAGTACCTAGGTATACTAAGTAACCAAATAAGTATATTAAGTAGATTCAAGAGGTATGCACTAAGGGTTTCTGTCTGCCTGTCTGTCTTTCTATCTATCTGCCTGTCTGTCTGTCTGTCTTTTTTTCTGTCTGTGTGTATGTCTCTGACCATAGAATTTAGATTTTATTACTCCTTCCCTATAATCATCAAATCCTTACTCATCCTCCAGTCTCTCTAATCTGTGACATCTTCCTATTTTCACCTCATCCTCCTTACCAAAACACAAGGCAGAAATATACCTTGTAATAACCTAACATTCTTTTCATCTCTCTATGTCTCAATCACACCACACACTTATATAACCTCTCTATAACATTCTTTTCATCTCTCTATGTCTCAATCACGTCTCATACATAACATAACCTTTCTATAACATTATTTTCATCTCTCTATGTTTCAATCACCACACACACACATAACCAACCTCTCTATAACATCCATTTAATTTCTGTCTCAATCACACCACACACATACATACAGAATCTCTCTATAACATTCTTTTCATCTCTCTATGTCTCAATCACACCACATACAATTGCCTGCATTTATAACTGGTACAGGAGAAGAGGACTGACAACGCTGAGTGTATCATTTATAAGCACTGGCAACTGTACATAACCTCTCTAAAACCTTTCATTTGCAGCCGTCCTTCTGAATTCGACACGTCTTCTTCCCAT
Source organism: Petrolisthes manimaculis (assembly GCA_034508575.1). NCBI lineage: Eukaryota > Metazoa > Arthropoda > Malacostraca > Decapoda > Porcellanidae > Petrolisthes > Petrolisthes manimaculis. The sequence continues at coordinate 5,743 of JAWZYT010000404.1, read as the reverse complement.
CTTTACTTCCTATAATTACTCTACAATTTTCTATAATCTTCACAAACTTGGCTCATCCTCTCCTCTGTCATTATTCCATCACTACTACTACTACTATATAATTATATTACGCAATAACCTAGGGTACTCTTTTTTTTTATCCTTCCAATCAATATTTATCTCTTATGTTTTTTTTTTACTCTTTTTTATTTTTCGTCCCCAAATTCGGTTGTTACTGTCTTATCTGTCTCATCACGGAAGAAGAAGTGTTATATAATATATATATATATATATATATATATATATATATATATATATATATATATATATATATATATATATATATATTTTTTTTATTATTATTCTTTTTTACTCTTTACCGAGGCTCAGGTCATCTCCTATAACCCTCCCAACAAAAACACGTTCATGAAGGCTGTGGACGAAATGGATGCTACTGATTCCTCTAACTTGCATCATGAAACAGCTTCCCTCGGTATACATGCTGTTTTATGGCACAGTGTGGAGGAACCGTTCCACTTCAAAATCTGCCAACGATGATCATGTATGTCCCTCTAAAACTCTTCTTCTTTTCATTTTTCTTCTTCTCCTCCTCCGTTTTATTCTCCTCCTCCTTTTTCTCCCCTCGTCCTCCTAATTTTCCTTTTTCTCCTCCTCTTCCTCCTCCTTTTTCTCATTTCTCCTCCTCCTCCTAATTCTCCTCCTCTACTTCTTCCTTTTTCTTCACTCCTCCTCCTCCTCATCTTTCCCCTCCTCCTCCTCCTCATCTTTCCCCTCCTTCTCCTCCTCCTTCTCTCAGCCTTCCCTCCCTTCCAGTTAACTTTTATTAGCCTCGTCCTTCTTCCCTTCATTAAATTAACTCCCTTCCCTCAACCTACAGTCCTGAGGTGAAGGTATAATTATATATATTTAAAAAAAAGTACACACACACTAAAATCCCATCTCTTCCCATTAACGTTGTCAGTCCTCCCTACAAAAATAGCTCAGCTCTCTTCTAGTAAATAAAAATAAAAACAGATTAAAAATATAAAAATAGGATATTATATAAAAATTTAGACCACACTTCTCTCAGGTAGGTTATTCAATTCTCCCTTTTTTCTATTCTCCTTCTACTCTCTATAATTATTTCCAGGTCCTATATAGTCAACTTTTTATCACTCTCTATATAACCACTTTTTATATTTCCACTTTCTATATTATCAGTTTCTTTATTATCATCTTTTTTTTATCACTTTCTATATTTCCAGTTCCTATATCACTTTCTATATTTCGAGTTTCTATATTATCCCTTTCTGTATTACTCTCTATATTTCCACTTTCTATATTATCAATTTCTTTATTATCATCTTTTTGTATCACTTTCTATATTTCCAGTTTTTATGTGATCATCTTTTTATCCTTTTATCTCATCTCCTCGCGTCACCCATCTTTCCTTCACATCCCACTCCCTCAGATTAACCTCTTTCCATCCTTGCCATCAAATTCGTCCCCCTGCTTTTATGCCTTTTTCTCTCCTTTCCCAACTTCTGCTTCCTTATTTTCTGCTGTTCTCATCACTCTTTCTCCCTTCCCCTCATAAAGTTTCTTATCATGCACACACACACACACACACACACACACACACACACGGAGCCAACTAGTCTTCAAACAGCTTTCACACAAACACACAGAATGAAACTGTCACACACACACACACACATAACCAATTAGTCACCAAACAACGTACACACAAACACACAGAATGAAACTGTCACTCACACACACACACAATCACAGACAGAACTCAGCAATCAGTCAACCATCACACACACACACACACACAAACACACACACACACACATACACACACACACACAATCACAGACAGAACTAACGAATCAGTCAACCATCACACACACACAACTAACCAATCAGTAACCACACACACACACACACACACACACGACCACCAGCTATGCGGCCTCGCGTCTCGGCAGCCTAATGGGACTCTGAGCCAAAATCAGCCTCCCAGCCATCATTACAAAGTCTCTCACAGTACGGGGTAAAGTCGTCTGTTTTATGAATGGAGTGTGTGTGTGTGTGTGTGTGTGTGTTTGTGTGTGTGTGTGTGTGTGTGTGGTTACTGATTGGTTAGTTGTGTGTGTGTCATGGTTGACTGATTCGTTAGTTCTGTCTGTGATTGTGTGTGTGTGTGTGTGTGTGTGTGTGTGTGTGTGTGTGTGTGTGTGTGTGTGTGTGTGTGTGTGTGTGTGTGTGTGTGTGTGTGTGTCAAGTGTATGTGATTGTGATTAGTGGGTTTCGAGAGTGTGTTAATGTGTGTGTGTGTAAAGTGCATAATGTGTGTTTCGAAAGTGTGTGTAGGAGTGTGTGTAGGAGTGTGTGTGTGTGTGTGTGTGTGGAAAGTGTATGAATTAGTGTGTGTTTCCAAAGTGTATGAACGTGTATGTGTGTGTGTGTGTGTGTGTGTTCAAGTGTATTTATAATCTAGCCTGTACTTAGCGTCGTTCCCCCTGACAAAAAAAGTCCCTGTACTCTTTTAGACTTGGGAACACCTAGACCCGACCAACCACCAGACAGACAGACAGGCCTTCGTTAATGGCATGCAGATCCGATTTTCCCGCTGTTTCAGGCGCGGTTCCGGCCTCGCTGCCACCCTCATCAACACTCCTTTATGTTCGGAAGTCACTTTACATTCATTCGGCTCGTCATCAATTTATACGGAGGATTCTAAATTACCTCTCAACTCACCCTACTATTTTTATCCGATGGACTTGGTATCTACCCTCATTATCAGCTAACGTAACATAGTACACCATAACTTTACCTATCCTAACCTAACTTAACCTAATCTAACATAACTTAGCCTAGCCTAGCCTAACGTAACGTAGCCTAACCTAACCTACCATACCTAACCTAACCTAACATAATCAACCTAAACCTAACCTAACATGACCTTACCTAACCTAATTTACTATTTATATCTGATTGACCTGGAAGTCTTAAAAGGAGAACGTCTTATGCGGTTAATTGGAGGGTTACTGATAATTCACACACCTACTTGGCAAATACGTACTGGCATGCCCCCCTCACCCTCCCACCCACTTTTGACACCCGCCCTCCCATCCCCCCACTTTTGACACCCCCCCCACCCATCCCCCCACTTTTGACACCCATCTGCCCACTCATCCACTTTTAACACCCCCCTGGTAGCTACGTCCTGGCATGTCCACCACCCACCTACCCACTTTTGACACCCACCCATCCACCTACTTTTGACACCCACCCATCCACTTTTGATACCCACCAACCCACCCACCCACTTTTTGACACTCACCCATCCACTTTTTGACACTCACCCACCCACTTTTGACACCCACCTACCTACCCACTTTTATCACCCACCTGGTAGCTGCGTCCTGGCATGCCCCCCACGTACAGTAGTGTGTCCATGGGAATCTCTAGGGTGGAGCGACGTAAGATCTGGCGGCTGATCCATCGACAGTCCACATACACCTGGATACTGTTGTCTTCCAGGACGCTGTTTGGAATGAGGAACCAGGGCACAGAGTTAGTTATGCATACACACACATGCATACACACAAACACATACAAAGAAGAAATAAGAGAGCACACACACACATGTACACACCACACGCATGAAAAATAGTTATATCAAATTGCACACACACACACACACACATACACACACCAAACGTAAAAAAAACAGTTACCATGCAGGGTATAGCAAACTGCACACACACACACACACACACACACACACACACACACACACACACACACACACACACACACACACACACACACAAAGTGCATAAAGAGCAGTTAGAATACATCGTACACACACACGCACACACACACATCCACACACCCACACACCAAACTCCAAAAGAAACAGTAATTGCCAATCACACTTTTGCTCACTTTCCTTCCTGTTGTGTAGCCATGGCTCTCACAAGTAGCGAAGCGTACCAGCTTCATGTGTGTCCAACGGTACAATGAACAACCCATCCATCTTATTGTGAGCTATTGGACATGCCTTTAATTGAGGTGTCCTACAGCAAATCTACAGTAAATCTAGAGCAACCGATTTCTCCAAACTATTATTCCAAACCACAGGCCACCATTACTTTAATTCATCTGGTCCTGTTCGTTTCCTGGCACACTTTGAAAGGAATCAAGGCACTCAAATGTACCAAACAAACACATTCAATCCTCTTTAAGAACCCTGTGATCATGCATGAGAATTGAAGTCTTCTGCTTCCACCTGATCATACCACGAAACAAGCTCCTTCCATATAGGTGGTGTTTCGTGGCAATATTTGAAGGCATTATTATCTTATCTCCAATTTTTTGTTTTTGTTTACGACATCACAGGGTCCCTTAACACAGTGTGATATATTGTGTATTTTAAAACTCAATAAGAGAGAAAAATTACCCACGCGATGCGATATCTCGTGTATTTTACCCTCAAGGAAACACCATAAGGGAGAAAAATGACCCCAGCCCACAGTTCAACCCAGACGGACCATGCAGACTTTATGAATAGGCGTCGCAAGGGGAATTATTGCCTGCGTCTGTACAAAAGAACTGGACGATAACTTTGGCGTTTGGTAAATAGACCGTGAACGAGGATTTGTGGTGTGTGTGTGTGTGTGTGTGTGTGTGATTATGTGTGTGTGATTATGTGTGTGTTGGGGAGAAGTAAGACGATTGGAAAAAAGAATAGAAGGAAATATGGACAGTGGGAGAATTGAAAGGCAGTGAGTGAGTGGGGGAATTATTTTTTGAATAGTAGTGAGTGGGAGAATTTAAAGGCAATGAGTGGAAGAATTATTGAAAGTCGTGAGTGAGAGGATAGAAGGAAAGGGGGCCAGTTTGAAAAATTAAATGACGGTGGATGGGAGACTTTAAAGATAATGAGTAGGAAAATTAAATCATTGAAAGGTAGTGAGTGGGAGAATAGAAGGATAGAGGGACAGATGAAAAAATTGAAAGAGTGGTAAGTTGGAAAATGGATAGAGAATGAGTGTGAGAATTATTGAAGGGTGGAAAGAAAGAGGTAAAAAGGCCAGTTGAAAAAAATGATGAGTAGCGAGTTGGAAAATTGAGAGGAAGTGAGTGGGAGAATTAATTTGAAAGATTGAAGGAAAGAGGGAAAGAGGGACAGGTAGTGAGTTGGAAATTTGAAAGGAAGTGTGTGGGAGGAACTAATTATTGAAAGATTGAAGGAAAGAGGAAAATTGAAGAGTAGTGAACTGGAAAATTGAAAGGAAGTAAGTAGAGAGTGTGTGTATGGCTGGAGTCACCTCAAGGCATCAAATTAGATGAGAAACACGACGAGGATGAATGGGACCTTTGAACTCATCGCGTCTGTCTGTACCCTACCTGCCTGCCTGCCTGCCTGCCTGCCTGCCTGTCTGTCTGTCTGTCTGTCTGTCTGTCTGTCTGTCTGTCTGTCTGTCTGTCTGTCTGTCTGTCTGTCTGTCTGTCTGTCTGTCTGTCTGTATGTATGTATGCTGGCGACACAATCTCATCAACATACCTTCATCACAGTTATTGAAATGTTGTAGTCAGCACAGGTTAAAGTTACACTGTCGGATCAGCCACAGCGAAGCATCACTCACACCGACTGAGACCGAGGGAATACTATACAGAGTTACCTACTCTACTGTACAGTCATCGGCAAAAGTCATTTCGCCTCACTTGCTTCACCGAGACACGCGAT
>JAWZYT010000403.1:885000-887500 GCA_034508575.1 Petrolisthes manimaculis | reverse complement strand
ATATATATATATATATATATATATATATATATATAAAAACAAGCAACATTAATGTATGTGTGTATAAATAAATGTTGAGCACATATGGAATACATATAACACACACACATACATATACGATAATATTCAAATACAATATGCACAAATATAAATACATATAAATACATATATAAATACATACTATACACCTCACATCAGAATACATAAAAAGTATACATATATAATAATAATACATATATAATAATAAAACGAATATATATATAAAAAAACACGAATCATTAGTTAGAAAAAAAAAAACACGTATATATATATTTTAAAAAAAACATGAAAATATAATGAAAAAAAAACACGAATCATTTTTTAGAAAAAAAAAACACGGAATATATAATGAAAAAAAAACACGAATTATTAGTTAGAAAAAATAACACGAATATATAATATAAAAAAAAACACGAATTATTAGTTAGAAAAAAAAAAACTAATATATAATGAAAAAAAAAACACGAATTATTAGTTAGAAAAAAAAAACCTAATATATATAAAAAAAAAACACGAATCCTTAGTTAGAAAAAAACGAATATATAATGAAAAAAACACGAATAATCAGTTAGAAAAAAAAACACGAATCATTAGTTAGAAAAAAAAACACGAATATATATATATATATAAAAAAAACACGAATCATTAGTTAGAAAAAAAAACGAATATATAATGAAAAAAAAACACGAATCATTAGTTAGAAAACAAAACAAATATATAATGAAAAAAAAATCGTTAATTAGAAAAAAAAAAACTAATATATAATGAAAAAAAAAACACGAAAATATAATGAAAAAAAACACACATACATACAGGATAAAAAATGATTAGTAGAAGAGTGAGTTGTTGTGCGTTGTTGTGACTGGTTGTATGTCACTGGGACCTGGCGAGCTATACTAGAGGGGGCTCCGGCCTCTGCTCTGCCCTGATTTCGGGGAGAGAGGGTTTCCCATGCTAGGAAGGTCGCTAGTGAGGAGCAGAAAGCTTCGAATCACCTGGTATTGTTCATTGTGTGTGTGTGTGTGTGTGTGTGTGTGTGTGTGTGTGTGTATCACGAGTGTGTGTGTGTGTGTGTGTATACCTGTAGAACTGAGGGGTTATAAGACACACACATACACACATAATAAACACAAATTAATAATTATTATTATTTTATCTATTATCAATTAATAAAACAAAATAAGGCATAAATAAATATACAGTGTGTATGTATGTATGTATGTATCCTGCATGGTTATAAATTACAGGACAAACAAACACACACACACACACACAAACCATAACAGTTCGAATTACGATGGGGTTTCCGTCAAGCCAATCCGTTATTGACGTCCACACCGTCACGTTTAATGACGTCGGCTGTAATGTGAACCAAGGGTATTCCTCAGCTGGCCGTCAAGCCAAGCCGTTATTGACGTCCACACCGTCACGTTTAATGACGTCGGCTGTAATGTGAACCAAGGATATTTTTTGCACATAGAAAAATAAATTAAATAATATTAGTGAATTAAATATTGACATTTGTTATTGTTGGTTATTGTTATTGTTATTATTATTAGTTATTAATTGTTATTGTTGGTTATTGTTATTGTTGGTCATTGTTATTATTGGTTATTGTTATTATTAATTGTTATTATTGTTGGTTATTGTTATTGTTGGTTATTGTTATTGTTATTGTTGTTTATTGTTATTATTGGTTATTGTTATTGGTTATTGTTGGTTTTTGTTATTGTTATTGTTATTATTGGTTATTGTTATTGTTGGTTATTATTATTGTTGGTTATTATTGTTATTGTTATAGGTTAGTGTTATTAATATTATAGTTATATATATAAAACTACACACACACACATCTATACACACACACACACACACACACACACATACACATCTATGCACACACACACACACACACACACACACACACACACACACACACACACATCTACATCTATGCACACACACACACACACACAGGGGTGATGATGTCTCTCTCTCTCTCTCTCTCTCTCTCTCTCTCTCTCTCTTTCTTCTTCAATGTTGTATCTGAAAATATAAAGAATACATTATTTATTTGTCTTGTAAGTGTGTGTGTGTGTGTGTGTGTGTGTGTGTGTGTGTGTGTGTTACTATTTATTACTATTTATTTATTAATTTCATTATTTTTTTTAGTGATTTATTCATTTATTTGTCAGTGTAAACAAAAAGGGAATAATTATTACCTTGTTGATTAATTGTGTGTGTGTGTGTGTGTGATGGTAGTAGTAGTAGTAGTAGTGGTAGTAGTAGTAGTGGTAGTGATGATGGTGGTAGTGATGATGGTACAGCCATAAGTTAAATCATTTCTGCGAACAAACATGTAATTTAAAAAAAAAAAAAAAAAAAAAAAAAAAACTTACATTATTAATATCACACATACACAATTTCACAATACAATTATTAACTTCGCAGTCCATAGGTT
>JAWZYT010000403.1:822500-880000 GCA_034508575.1 Petrolisthes manimaculis | reverse complement strand
AAATAAATCAAAATATGCAAGCAAATAGCCAATAAAATTATCTATTTTCTGTAATAAGTAAATTAAAAAATATTAATAAATAGTTAGAGAAATCAACAAAATTAAAAAAGATAATAATACATTTTAGTTACCCTTTCATTGAGATTATAATAATAAAAAAAAGTTTTACAAACTATGGAAAATTTCAAAAATTAATTACTCAAATCAAAATCCAATTACGTCATTAAATAGCCAAATAAATGATCTAATTTCTGTAATACGAAAAGTGAAAAATATTAATAAATAGTTAGGGAAATTAGCCATAATATAAATAAAAAATAATAATAGTTACCCTTTCATTGCTATTATAAAAATAACTTTTATAAACTAGGGAAAATATATATAACTATTCAATCAAAATTAACTAAAATACATAGGCAAACAGCCAATAAAATGATCTATTTTGTGTAATAAAGAAAAATAAAAATATTAATAAATAGTTAGAGAAATCAACCAAAATATAAATGAGATTATAATAAATTATCTTTTACAAACTATGGAAATTTTCAAAATTTAATTAATCAAATCAAAATCTAATAACGTCATTAAATAGCCAAATAAAGTAGCTAATTTATGTAATAAGGAATTTCAAAAATATTAATAAATAGTTAAGGAAATTGATCATAATATAAATAAAAAATAATAATAGTTACCCTTTCATTGAGAATAATATAATATATTTTTTACAAACTATGGTAAATTTCACAAACAAATTAATTAAATCAAAATCCAATTACGTTATTAAATAGCTAATAAAATTATCTATTTTTTGAAATAAGGAAACTAAAAAATATCAATAAATATTTAGAGAAAATAATAAAAATAAAAAAGATAATAATATATTTTAGTTACCCTTTCATTGAGATTATAATTTTTTTTTACAAAATATGGAAAATGTCAAAAACTATTGAATAAAATAAAATTAAACACACACAAACAAACAGCCAATAAAATTATCTATTTTGTATAATAAGGAAACTCAAAAATATTAAAAAATAGTTAAAGGAAATTAACCAAAATAAAAATATAAAATAATAATAGTTACCCTATTATTGAGATTATAATAAAATATCTTTTACAAACTATGGAAAATTTCAAAAATTAATTACTCAAATCAAAATCCAATTACGTCATTAAATAGCCAAATAAATGATCTAATTTCTGTAATACGAAAAGTGAAAAATATTAATAAATAGTTAGGGAAATTAGCCATAATATAAATAAAAAATAATAATAGTTACCCTTTCATTGCTATTATAAAAATAACTTTTATAAACTAGGGAAAATATATATAACTATTCAATCAAAATTAACTAAAATACATAGGCAAACAGCCAATAAAATGATCTATTTTGTGTAATAAAGAAAAATAAAAATATTAATAAATAGTTAGAGAAATCAACCAAAATATAAATGAGATTATAATAAATTATCTTTTACAAACTATGGAAATTTTCAAAATTTAATTAATCAAATCAAAATCTAATAACGTCATTAAATAGCCAAATAAAGTAGCTAATGTATGTAAAAAGGAATTTCAAAAATATTAATAAATAGTTAAGGAAATTGATCATAATATAAATAAAAAATAATAATAGTTACCCTTTCATTGAGAATAATATAATATATTTTTTACAAACTATGGTAAATTTCACAAACAAATTAATTAAATCAAAATCCAATTACGTTATTAAATAGCTAATAAAATTATCTATTTTTTGAAATAAGGAAACTAAAAAATATCAATAAATATTTAGAGAAAATAATAAAAATAAAAAAGATAATAATATATTTTAGTTACCCTTTCATTGAGATTATAATTTTTTTTTACAAAATATGGAAAATGTCAAAAACTATTGAATAAAATAAAATTAAACACACACAAACAAACAGCCAATAAAATTATCTATTTTGTATAATAAGGAAACTCAAAAATATTAAAAAATAGTTAAAGGAAATTAACCAAAATAAAAATATAAAATAATAATAGTTACCCTATTATTGAGATTATAATAAAATATCTTTTACAAACTATGGAAAATTTCAAAAATTAATTACTCAAATCAAAATCCAATTACGTCATTAAATAGCCAAATAAATGATCTAATTTCTGTAATACGAAAAGTGAAAAATATTAATAAATAGTTAGGGAAATTAGCCATAATATAAATAAAAAATAATAATAGTTACCCTTTCATTGCTATTATAAAAATAACTTTTATAAACTAGGGAAAATATATATAACTATTCAATCAAAATTAACTAAAATACATAGGCAAACAGCCAATAAAATGATCTATTTTGTGTAATAAAGAAAAATAAAAATATTAATAAATAGTTAGAGAAATCAACCAAAATATAAATGAGATTATAATAAATTATCTTTTACAAACTATGGAAATTTTCAAAATTTAATTAATCAAATCAAAATCTAATAACGTCATTAAATAGCCAAATAAAGTAGCTAATGTATGTAAAAAGGAATTTCAAAAATATTAATAAATAGTTAAGGAAATTGATCATAATATAAATAAAAAATAATAATAGTTACCCTTTCATTGAGAATAATATAATATATTTTTTACAAACTATGGTAAATTTCACAAACAAATTAATTAAATCAAAATCCAATTACGTTATTAAATAGCTAATAAAATTATCTATTTTTTGAAATAAGGAAACTAAAAAATATCAATAAATATTTAGAGAAAATAATAAAAATAAAAAAGATAATAATATATTTTAGTTACCCTTTCATTGAGATTATAATTTTTTTTTACAAAATATGGAAAATGTCAAAAACTATTGAATAAAATAAAATTAAACACACACAAACAAACAGCCAATAAAATTATCTATTTTGTATAATAAGGAAACTCAAAAATATTAAAAAATAGTTAAAGGAAATTAACCAAAATAAAAATATAAAATAATAATAGTTACCCTATTATTGAGATTATAATAAAATATCTTTTACAAACTATGGAAAATTTCAAAAAGTAATTAATTAAATCAAAATCCAATTACGTCATTAACCCTTAACGTCCGGTCCGCGGTCATAGACGGACCCAGGAAGCCTCCGGGTGGTGTCGTACACCCGTGCCATGTGGTGACCGGACGAGATGAAGCACCGCTATTGCCAATGTCGGCATTTGCGAGCCCAATTTGGCGGGTTTTTTTTTACTTGGCTATACTTCACCACCATCCCTACAAATCACCATCGTCAGTCAGTGTGTTACTGACTGTAAACATGGATGGATGTGGATTAGATTTCTCGTGCGTGTTCGATTCTGCGGTGCGCCACGCTTACTTACAACACTGACGGCCACCCGCGCGGGCCACGTTCAGTTGTCGTCACAGCCACGCCACCTAAGCGAACACTGCCGCGCTCACACGAAAAAGTACCCTTCATTCCTCACTTACTTTCTCGGCAACGGAGAGTCGTAGAGAGCTGGGGTTGGTTTTATTGGAAAGAGGAAGAGTTGATGGTGCTAACAAGACCAAATTTAAGTTGTTCAGTATCGTAGTTTAGACGTACAGAGTAAGTGGAATAGAGCGATTTTGGAAAAATCGGCCAAAAGCGCCCGGCCACACAGTAGGGAAAGTAAGACTAGCCCCGGACTGACAAAATGGCTATCCATAGTTTTCCCATCGCGGAGGGGTTAAAGAGGGTTTCCTTCCCAAAAATAATAATAATAATAATTTTCATATTAATAATAATAATAATAATAATAATAATAATAATAAAAATTGCACCATTATTGACACGTAATTTTTTTCCTAAATTTAGGTGTTTTATATATGTTATAATAATAATAATAATAATAATAATAATAATAATAATAACTTTGATTTAGGTCTTACTTACCTTGTAAAACTTCCAATAGTCTGCTCAGGTTAGGTCCTGGTAGTCTGCTCAGGTTAGGTCCTGGTAGTCTGATCAGGTTAGGTCCTGGTAGTCTGCAATGTTTAAGATTAGGTTAGATTGGATTGGGTTAGGTTAGATTACATTGGGTTGGGTTGGGTTAAGTTAGGATAGGTTAGGTTATTTATGTATGGATAAAACATTAAATATGCACAATAAAATGGATGTTAAAAATGAACTCATCACTTAAATGAAAAAAGTCTTAGAATGGTGTAAATAAATGGGTAATAAAGGTAGAAACACCATACACAATAACTATAATTCTTTCAATATTTACCGATAATAATAATCATAAAAGTAGTTGAAGTAGTAATAATAATAGTAGTTATAATAATAATAAAAATGGTAGTAATAATAATAATGTGAAATGTAATACATTAAGATGGTTTGGACAAGTAGAGAGAATGCAAGGTGAGGAGTTTGTAAATAAGGTGTATGGAAGTGAAGTTGTGGGCTGTGGTGTGAGAGGCAGACCACCAGTTAGATGGCAGAACAGAGTGGAAGAGTATGTAAAGGAGAGTAACATGAGAGGGAGTAGGGAGTAAGGAGAGAGTGTTGGAACAGAGTGGAAGAGTATGTAAAGGAGAGTAACATGAGAGGGAGTAGGGAGTAAGGAGAGAGTGTTGGAACAGAGTGGAAGAGTATGTAAAGGAAAGTAACATGAGAGGGAGTAGGGAGTAAGGAGAGAGTGTTGGAACAGCGTGGAAGAGTATGTAAAGGAGAGTAACATGAGGGGGAGGGGAGGGCTGGAGCGAGTGAGGAGGGAGTGTTGGAACAGGGAAGACTGGAGACTTTTCTGCCGTGGCCACACCCTTGGGGGGAGTTCCCGGAGGGAGCGAGGCATCAGAGCTATAGATAGATAGATAGATAGATAGATAGATAGATAGATCATAATGTATTATTACAGAATAACTGGGTTTTCGGCTAGGCTTGAGCAGTATCACCACATTAGGTTAGGTCCTGGAAATTTGCCCAGGTCATTTTATGATAGTTTACACTGGTTATACCCGGTAGTTTGCCCAGGTTAGGTCCCGGTAGTTTGCCCAGGTTAGGTCCGGTAGTTTGCCCAGGTTAGGTCCGGTAGTTTGCCCAGGTTAGGTCCCGGTAGTCTGCTGTGGTCTAGGTTAGGTTAGGTTAGGTTAGGTTAGGTTAGGTTAGGTCAGGTCAGGTCAGGTAAGACTAGTTTCCAAATCATGTTTGTAAACGGGGCATATCTCGAAAACGAAGCATTTCCGAGAGAAACACCATAGATGAAAAGTGTCTTAGAATGGTCCAAAATAGTGGGTAATGATACTAATATATACAATATAGTGAACCCAGGTTTTCTGTAAATTTACCCATAATAATTCTTCATAAATACCTTGGTGTAGTCATTGTAATCCTCCTTCTGTAAATCCCTTGATGTAAATCTTCGTATGTAAATCCTTCTTCTGTAATCCCACTTCTGAAATAAATAAATTTAACGTTAATTAATATATTTCTTGTTAATTAAATCCTTTATCAATAAAATCCCCTTATTTCTCCACTTTGTCCTTATTTATATACCCTTAAAATAACAGTGAACCCTTAAAAATAATAAAACAAAATCATTCTAATATTTATGGTAACATTTTAGCACAGCCATTATTATCCACCCTTATTTAAACCCTTCAAAATTCCCTTATTTCACCAACTTACCCTTATTTATGTCCCTTCACCATTAACTGTATACCCTTAACTAACCCTTAATATAATCTTGAGCCCTTAAAATATCCTTAAATGCCCTTAAAATGCTAATAAATACTAAAATATTCCCCTGCCAGGCTTTGAGCTTCACAGAGGTAAACAAACTGAGGCGTCAGTGTTGCCAGTGATGATCTGAGGCGTCAGTGTTGCCAGATGATGATGATGATGTCTGTGTGTCACCTTTACAACGGTACTCTCTCACTGTCTTCCTCTAAGGAGAAAACCAAACCAAAACAGTACCAAAGAATACATAATTATATACACATTATACTTTCACTCTCTCTATCTTATACAACCTGCACGTCCCTATATACTCATTTTCTCTTCAACCATACATACCCCTTATAGAACTTCTTTCATACTCTTTATTATCACTGGATTGTACAGCTCTCGTTCACTCAGACCTAGCAGCACTTTGGCTGTCACTGTCACTTCCACCATCTCCCTCCATTTTCTCTCTCCTATATAGTTCACTTATTACCACATTCAGCATGGTAGCTCTCTCTCTTTCCTATTTATCACATACCATCAACACATGTTCTACTGTCTCATCTTCCCTACACACCATACTGCCTTCATACTGTCTCATCTTCCCTACACACCATACTGCCTTCATTACTGTCTCATCTTCCCTACACACCATACTGCCTTCATACTGTCTCATCTTCCCTACACACCATACTGCCTTCATTACTCCATCTATATATTCTGTCATTCTCTTTCAGTGACTTCTTGTTCTTGCCTTAAACAACAGTTCACTTCCCCAGCAGCTACCATCATAGAACACTTCACTCCATGGTATTATTATTATTATTAGTAATAATCAGTGAACAGGCTGGGAGAGAATAAAATTATTCATAGATCCGAAGACCCCAGACTGCGACCACGATCACGGAAAGTTATATTAAAAAAAAAAATAAATAAAAAAATAATCCAACCGACAGAGCCAACGATTAGCACGAGTCTTAAAGCCGCTAACTCCTACACCCTCAAAAACAGAATCAGCTAACCCATTCCATGTTGCAGTTAAACTAGTTAAAATTTAGCGAGAAAACGTAATTGCTTCTCAAATGTAAATTTAGAATCAAAGTGAACACCAAGAATAAGAAGATCACTGGATTCAACCAAGTTCACTCCACTTAACACCAAGTTAGGGAACCCAGGCAACAATGTACGACTCCTTGACACAATCATAGTCTTAGTCTTATTAGCATTTAATTTCATGCCCCACATCACACACCAATCACTGATCCTCTGAAGATCACGATTTAAAGATTCTGTGACAGAAATGCGCATTTCACGGTGCTTCACTTCAGCCAGAAGAGTAGAATCATCTGCATATACAATCAAGGTATTCTCTAAATTAGAGTACATATCAGCAGTATACAGTAAAAACAGTATGGGCCCAAGTACACTACCCTGAGGAACGCCTGATACAACTCTAATCCATTCACTATGAGAGCCATCAACCGTAACACATTGTGTCCTATTACTAAGGAACTGTCCAATAACCGACAACACACTACCACCCACTCCCACTGACCCCAGCTTATGTAAAATTGCAGAATGATTAACTCAGAGGAGTACCAATCTTGCGTGCTCTTCTCACTCATGCCTCTCATCCATTCCTCTCTGCCTATTTCTTGTGTCAGTCTCTTTATCTCATTCATCCATTTCTCCTCACTCCATCTCCCCCTTTCATCTAACACTGGGTACTGTATTCCACACTTTTCCATTCTCTTATCACACATCCTTCTCCACTTGGTATACCGTCATGTCCATTTATACACTCTTGGAGCCCATCTGTCTTCATTCATTCCCTCTAGTCTAACCTTATATTTCAACACTCCTTTGTCTATCCTCTCCTCAAACGAACTCCATCCAGCATCACCTCTTATTGCTTCCACACCTACTGTACATACTTGTTTGTACCTAAAGCTGTTGTTCCTATCCTTCCTATCCTTTTCTCACCCACCTCTGTCACTTTCCTAACCAGGGAATCATTCTGTTCATCCACTCTTCCATCCATAGTCCATTCCATACTCCTCAAATCACACTTATACAAATCCCATCTTGCTTCTCGTATTCTCCATTTCTGCCCTCCTTTTACTACATTCTTGGCTGCCTTTCTCACACATTCATATTCTAATACTATCATGTTATGGTCACTCATCAAATCTATCCTTCTCTCTTATGGTTAGTCATCAAATCTATCCTTCTCTCTTCATCCATCCACATAAATTATACTGTACTCTCCTCCTGGCTCTTTCATTCACTAGCACATAATCAATAAAGGATTCACTCCCTAACCTGGACCATGTTGCACATCCCTCACCTATTGTCACATTCAAGTTCTATAGACCATACTCTTCCTTGAAATTTAACAAAAGTTCCCCATTTCCATTCACTTACTCTCCTAAAATTCCTATATGTCCATTCCTATCACCCATGACAATAGTCTCTCTTTGTCTATTTTCCACAATCAACCTACTTATTATCCTGTATTTTGTTTCATTATCTTGTCTTGCTCCTGGACCCTGTATAGTCATATAACACACAATCAACAGGATCATTTCATACTTCCCTTCCATCTTTATATTAAGATATACAGCCATGATGTCCTCACTTATTTCACATTCACCAGTTTTCACTTCCTCTATGTCCACGTCTATGTCATGTCTAACTAATAATCCCACACCTCCACCCTTCTTCTTCCATTTACTCCGTCCCTGTCCAATCATACTGTACTTATCAGTGTTCATCTTTACTCTCTCATGTAACTGTGTCTCTGTCACACCTACTATATCCAGATTCCATTCACACAATTCATCACTCATATCTTCCATTTTTCCCACACCACATCCACGCACATTCACACACCCTATTCGCATTCTCTTCATTCCTCCTTTCTCACAGTGCCGTCAGTTATCATCTCTAGCTTTCTGTCTGTCTGCTGACTTACTAACTCTCTGTAGCTGCTCTGATGCCCTGATCCACTCTAGTACCCTTTTGCCCAGTCTCCTATTTCCCTCCATACCTAGGTGGACCCTGTCTCTCCCAAAATCGTCCACAGTGATAAAATAAATGTTAATAAAACTGACACCGACGTCATCATCCTTCATCATCTCTATTTTCATTTTATTTATTTCCTTCTGTACCTGTTGTCTATTTACTTGGTTCCTTCTCTGCTCATACCACCTGTCTTCACTTGGCCTCCTCATCACCCATACCACTGCCACTCTCACATTCTTCTTGCTCTTTTTCATTTCCTTTACTCCCTCTACTATCTCATTCACTGTGTCCTGAATCCTGCCCCTCTCCAGTCCGTTACCACCTCCCTGTATAACCATCACTCCCTCATTTATTACCTCTGCCTGTTCCTTGGCTGTTTCCATTATTCTGGCCCGGCACCTTCCCGGTAGGCTTATGTTGCCACTACCCTCTCCCTCTAGGGCCTAGGCCAATAACACTCCTAATATTCTTTGTCCTACTGTCCCCTAATATCACCCTAGGGGACATCCTCCTCTCAACACTCTTCTTTCCTCTCCTGTGTTTATATGGTATGAGTGTCTTCCTTCAACACTACTACATCATCATCTCCCTCATCTGTTATGCCCTGTTCTTTATCTCCATGTCATAAAACGTCATCCCCCTCCCCCCCCCGGTGAGGTGTTCTTTGCTTTTTTCTTACTAGACAGCACAGCCCTCACCGTGTCTTCTATGTCCTCTTTACTAGACAGCACAGCCCTCACTGTGTCTTCTATGTCCTCTTTACTAGACAGCACAGCCCTCACTGTGTCTTCTATGTCCTCTTTACTAGACAGCACACCCCTCACCGTGTCTTCTATGTCCTCTTTACTAGACAGCACACCCCTCACCGTGTCTTCTATGTCCTCTTTACTAGACAGCACACCCCTCACTGTGTCTTCTATGTCCTCTTTCATCCTCCCTACCTCATCTCTCATACTCATTGGTTCCTCTTTTAGATTCCTGGCTTTCAACGTGAGGGCAACATTTTCACTCTTCAACTTGCATGTCTGGCATTCCCATTCACCCTCATTTTTAAACCTATTTTCATACTCACATCTTTCACACGTCATATATATACTCTGTACCTCTACTGTCTTTTTTCCTCTCCCCACTGACCCACTCTCACAGAAACAGAAGCAAAAGTCTAGACAAATATAATAAATATAGTATAGTGCAGTACAGAGCTGAAAAGGGGGCACTAAAGACATGTAGACTGGGTTAATTGAGGTGAGGTGAGGGTAAGATTAGAGTCTCAGTTGGATCAGGTTAGGGATAAGAGGGTTGTGCAAAGGAGAAAAGGACGGTTTAAGTGAAGTGTGGGTGTTAGTAGTACTGGTGAATACAGAGATAAATTAAAATGGAGTTTAGGCAGAAATACTTATGTGAAAGATTGGGATGAGTTCACGTGGCACTGATCGAGTGGTAAAACCAGAAGCACACAAACACACAGAAATATTAAACCCTTACAAAATACACTCAACTCACTTAGCACTATGCAACCCAAGGCTCACAGAACAACTGGCACATGTGAATTACACACAGAGAGGACAGAGAAATGGGTGGGAGAGGAGCAGGGTGGGTTTAGGAAGGGAAGAGGGTGTGTCGACCAGATTTTCTCCTTGAGGTGTGTTGTGGAATAATGTCTGGAGAAGGGACAGAAGGTGTTTGCTGCATTTATGGATTTGGAGAAGGCGTATGACAGAATTGATCGAGAAGGTCTATGGAAAGTACTGAGAATATATGGAGTGCCTGAGAAGTTATTGAGGGCAGTGAAGAGTTTATATGAGGGTGCAAGAGCGGCTGTCAGGGTAGAGAGTGAGCAGAGTGAGTTCTTTGAATTGAATGTTGGGTTAAAGCAAGGTTGTGTAATGTCCCCGTGATTGTTCAGTGTATAATGGATGGAGTCATGAAAGAGATACAGGGAAGAGCAGTGGATGTTGGTGTTTCCATGATGGGGGAGGGGAGTGAGTGGAAGCTTCCTGTGTTGCTGTTTGCTGACGATACAGTACTGGTGAGTGACAAGGAGTGGGAGTTGCAGGGTCTGGTGAACAGGTTTGGAACTGTGTGCCAGAGACGGAATTTGAAGGTAAATGTGGGAAAGAGCAAAGTTATGGTCTTTGAGAGAGGGGCAGCCACAGACTGTGAGGTGAGGTTGAATGGACAGGTTATGGTGAATGTCAGCTCATGTAAGTATCTGGGCAGTGTGATGAGTAAAGATGGAGGTTTGGAGGATGAGATGCAGGAGAGGGTACAACAGGGCAAGAGGGTTGTAGGAACACTGAAGTCAGTGACAAGGAATAGGGTGATGAGTATGGAAGTGAAGAAGATCCTGCATGATAGTGTTATAATCCCAACACTGACATATGGGAGTGAAGTGTGGACCATGACAGAGAGGCACAGATCAAGAGTGAGAGGTGTGGAAATGAGTTACCTGAGAAGCTCATGTGGAGTGACATGGAGAGATAGATTGACAAACGAAGTAGTGTGTGAAAGATGCAATGTGGATGTGGATGTGCTGGAGAGTGTGAAGAGGAGCACCTTGAGGTGGTTCGGTCATATAGAACGTATGGGCAGCGAGAGATTGGTCAAGAAGGTGTATGAGAGTGAGGTGGAGGGATGGAGAGGAAGAGACAGACCAAGAATGAGATGGAAGGGTGGAGTTAGGAGGTATATGAGCGAAGGAGGGATGCCAGTTAACAAGGGATAGAAATGCATGGAGGCATTTCATTTGTGGCTACCCCCCCGGGGATTAAGGCATCTGGCAATAGATAGATAGATAGATAACACACAAAACACATAGGCATAGCATAGGTCCTACATAAGTACCACCTGGGAATACCACACTAGCGCATGTATAAAAACGGATATGCTAATCATTCCCAAATACACAAAGCGCACAGATCACACAGAGTTACATATAACCCAGAAATTGCTGGCCAAACACAGAACTCACGGTATTACTTAACACACAGAACACTACTAACCATTTCAGGCCCCATGTTGCATTGTTTTTCGCAAAGATCTTGAAGGTCCTTAGTCAGATAATTATAACATTTTAACACAATGTTTACAACACCCCGCCGTAATTTATGGCGGTATAGTAGTTAGGCAAATTTGTATACTTAAGGAGTTTACTCTTATGATCTTAAGTTGTAGTCAGTGAGAACACAAAATCCTGAGCAAATGTTCGGACAAGGCGAGGTACCCCCTCTTCCTAAATCCCCCACCAGACAACCTCCTCACCATCCCCCTACAACACCCCTCATTCTATCCCCCGTCTCTCTCCCTCTCCCTCTCTTTCACTCTCACTCTCTATCTCAATTACACAACACACGGCAATATATAAAAACATGATTTAAACATTATTATATCGCATGATTTTCTCTCAAAAGGCTTACATTATAACTCAAATGTGATACCCCAACAATGAGTTGCATGGTTTTTGCATATGAACTGCGCTATGATGTTGTTCAATCTCATTGTACTGCTTTGCTTAACCCCTCCGCGACGGGATAACTATGGATAGCCATTTTGTCAGTCCGGGGCTAGTCTTACTTTCCCTACTGCCTGGCCGGGCACTTTTGGCCGATTTTTCCAAAATCGCTCTATTCCACTTACTCTGTACGTCTAAACTACGATACTGAACAACTTATATTTGGTCTTGTTAGCACCATCAACTCTTCCTCTTTCCAATAAAACCAACCCCAGCTCTCTACGACTCTCCGTTGCCGAGAAAGTAAGTGAGGAATGAAGGGTACTTTCTCGTGTGAGCGCGGCTGTGTTCGCTTAGGTGGAGTGGCTCTGACGACAACTGAACGTGGCCCGCGCGGGTGGCAGTCAGTGTTGTAAGTAAGCATGGCGCACCACAGAATCGGACACGCACGAGAAATCTAATCCACATCCATCCATGTTTACAGTCGGTAACACACTGACTGACGATGGTGATTTGTAGGGATGGTGGTGAAGTATAGCCAAGAAAAAAAAAAAAGCCAAATTGGGCTCGCAAATGCCGACATTGGCAATAGCAGTGCTTCATCCCGCCCGGTCACCACATGGCAGGGGTGTAAGACACGACCCGGGTGCTTCCTGGGGCCGTCTATGACCGCGGTCCGGACGTTAAGGGTTAAATTGTTTCGTAGGAAATAATAATGATAACCTTATATTGCAAGTTTCCATATGGTTGTTTTTCTGGACATGTTTGATTGTTCGTATAATGTGATGAGATATACAGTATTGGCCAATAGGTATATTCAATAAATAGAAGGAAATAGGTGTAATTGTAAACAAAATAATATTACTTGTATAATTAATGGAATAATGATACAGACAATTATACATGTAATTTATTTTACTCTTCATCGCTCTCAAGGAATAATATTATAGTATCCTCATCATCATCGTTATCAGTGCACCAGAGTTCATCCCATGGTTGAACATATTAAAAAGTCGTATTGCAATCACACCTTTACACCCACGTGAGCATCTCAGTATATTGGCCATTGGCTTGCAGGAATGTAACACACCTTCAGTAGCCTACGTTCACACCACCTTCTTCAATCACATGCCAGTAACCATCTACATTATATTTCTCAAATTGCCGCGACAATACCACACAGTGAAAATATATCAAACTGACAACCAAGCCATCACGGTTGTGTCCATAAACCATCAATTCATTATTACACATAAAATATTTATTTCTTAATCTATTTTACGAAATTACTCTAGAGTCTAAAATAACAATGTGTAAGAGTCAGTAAGACTTTATATTTCCCTGTGTGCAACTGAGAGAAAGTGGGAAAGAGAGTGTGTGTGAGATAGAGAGTGAGAGTGAAAGAGAGGGAGAGGGAGAGAGACGGGGGATAGAATGAGGGGTGTTGTAGGGGGATGGTGAGGAGGTTGTCTGGTGGGGGATTTAGGAAGAGGGGGTACCTCGCCTTGTCCGAACATTTGCTCAGGATTTTGTGTTCTCACTGACTACAACTTAAGATCATAAGAGTAAACTCCTTAAGTATACAAATTTGCCTAACTACTATACCGCCATAAATTACGGCGGGGTGTTGTAAACATTGTGTTAAAATGTTATAATTATCTGACTAAGGACCTTCAAGATCTTTGCGAAAAACGATGCAACATGGGGCCTGAAATGGTTAGTAGTGCCTTACGGTATAGATTTTTCTTCTCCTTCTCTGTCTGGGATGCCTTTGTCATTTCCTATGTAGCCAGCCCCAGCCTTCAAAGTACTTCATCATTCTGGGAATCCTAAATGTAAAGTGCATCATTTAGAGGCAAAGAATAAGATTCATTATAGAAATACTGTACTTAAAAAAAAAAAAAAAAAAAAAAAAATATATATATATATATATATATATATATATATATATATATATATATATATATATATATATATATATATATATATATATATATATATATATATATATATATATATATATATATATATATATATATATATATATATATATATATATATATATATATATATATATATATATATATATATATATATATACCACCACCTTATGTTAGATAGTAATGATTATCTTGTGAAAATGGAGGAGAAGTTTTACAAGAAAATACTGTTCAGGTACACTCTCCTTTTTTTTTAATGGTTGGTGAAGGGTTGTGTCGTATAAAGTAAATTATACATTTCCATAAGAAATAATGGTACTTTAACTTGAAAATGGAGCCTAATGGTTCATGTTATTTTGAGAGTTTGTGTAAATTGCATTTATTTCATTTATTTCATGATACGCACTATTTCAAATTCACATAATTTAAACTCACATAAAAAGAGATATATAGATATAGATATAAAGCTATAGATAGAAATAGATATAGATATAAAGCTATAGATAGAAATAGATATAGATATAAAGCTATAGATAGTAATAGATATAGATATAAAGCTATAGATAGAAATAGATATAAAGATATAGATAGAAATAGATATAGATATAGTGTAATGTAATCCAATAACACACAGACAGATAAATTCACTGTGCAGTACAGTACAATACTCTCCTCTCTCTTTATGTGAATTTGAAATAGTGCGTATCATGAAAAATATTAAATAAATGCAATTTACACGAACTCTTAAAATAACAGGAACAAGGAGGCTCCATTTTCAAGTTAAAGTACCATTATTTCTTATGGAAATGTACAATTTACTTTATGCGAAATTCACTTTATGCGACACAACCCTTCACCAACCTATACATACATATATATATATATATACACACACATACATACACACATACACTTTATACGACACAACCCTTCACCAGCCTATACATACATATATATATACAGTAGGATCACACCAATAACGCCTAATTAGTGCCTGAAAAACACCGTTATTTGCGAAAACGTTATTTGCGTGACATTGAAATACATGTATATAGGGTTAATTGGTGCTGCCACACCAGGATTTTGACCCACCTTTCCCATTTGAGGCTCTCCTATCACTACTGGTAAGTATCAGATTGTCAAACGTAATATAATAATCACCTTAAAGAAGTTGAAAAGTTGCTTGGTGTGATGATTGTTCCGTGTACATATGGAGGTCATGCTACTGTGGCATTTGTATGCCGTCGCCAGCGCCCTCCTCACTCTTCCTGCTCGTGTCTGGCTCACGCACTTTCGTCAAAACTTCCTCAAACCCGGTGAAATCAAAATCGTCGGGCAATTCACCGATATTATCAATTTTTTCATTCTCTTCCATCCCTATCTCTTGCTCTTGGGCTGGCCGGCATTGTGATAGAAAGCGAGTGATGAGTGACTGTTGGCGGTCATTCATTCGGTCATTGTAATGTTTCTGGTAATTTCTGGATATCTGATTTACAAATCCAATCATTTTTTCCCTTTCGCCTTGTTCACTCTCTCCAATGTCTTGAATCATTTCATGAAGGCTGGTACAGACACCCAGTATGTGTGACAGCTTCTGTGTTGTCACTTTTCTCTGCTCATGCTCCTCTGCTTCACTCGCCGCATCACCTCCATCATCACTATCTTCTTCATCCAGGATATCATCAACACTACCAGTAGCATCACCATCTCTTAACATTTCTTCTAGGTCTTCCCTATTTACCTCTTCAAATCCTGGAGCTGGGATATTGCGAACAGCTTTTAATACTTCATTCATCAAGTCTGCTGTCTGCCTTCTCTCTGTCTCAGCTGACTTGAGGTGTGGTAGCAGTGCCGACCAACCATGCCTAACAGTTGCCAGCGTTATATTATTACAGGCGTTGACGAGGAAATTTACTGCCTGCCGAATATTGAATTTCTTCCAGAATGCAGTAATAGTCATTACGGCAGAGGGGTTTGATACTATGCCAGGTGGAGAAGTGGAGGCAGAGGCTGTGGGTAGAGGGGTGGAGGTGGAGGGTGTGTGTGGATTGAGGCGGAGGGGGGAGAATGATACGTCTCCTCTTCGCTGCTGCTGTTCACATCTTCATCAACTTCCTTTAATTCTTCTTGTTTGTCAGTTTCCTTCCTCATCTTATCGTGGACATATTTGTACTACAATAACTTGACATTTGCTATAATTTCTTGGTCTAACGGTTGTATTTTGGAGGTTGTATTCGGTGGGAGAAAAACAACCTCAACTGCAGGGTGACGTCCTACTAGAAATTTTGCATGACTCGGGGCATTATCTAGGAAAAGCACCACTTTGAAGGCTACGTTCTTTTTCTGGCAGTACTTTTTGGCATCCTTAACGAAACATTCATCAAACCACTTCCTTGACAACTCAGTGGACATGTAACCTTTCTTTGTTTGTTCCCAGTAGACATTAAGTTTTGTCATGTCACATCCCTTATAAGCCCTTGGCCTTTTATATTTGTAAATCACCAAAGGCTTCATGAGATAGTCACCAGATGCATTGCATGTTAAAAGGACACTGAAGCGATCCTTGGACATTTTCATCCCTGTTGCTTGTTTTTCTTTCTTAGAAATGAATGTCGACTTTGGTGCTTTTTTCCAAAATAGTCCTGTTTCGTCGCAGTTAAAAACTTGATCTAGGGTATAACCTCCTTCCTGAACAATTTTGCTGGCAATTTCAGGGAAAGAATCTGCGGCCATCAAGTCAGCTGAGGAGACTTCACCATGATACACTGCATGCTTTATACCACTTCTACTTTTGAATTTATGTAGCCACCCTACTGAGGCATTGAAAGGAGGGGGAGACTTGATGTTTTTCTTTCTAGCAATCGCAGTGTACAAAATCTTTGCCTGGTCGCGAATCACACTACCATTACAACTTGCATTTTCTTTGTTTCTTCTAGCTAGCCATTTCACTTGAAAATGTTCTGTAATCACTAACAATCGGTTTCTATCACCTTTATCTTTCATAGCTCGCTTAGCATTTCCATCACTACCGAAGTATTTCTTAGCCAATGAAATACTCTTCTTGATTTCCACTAAGTTTCTCTTTATATTCCGTACTGTAGATTCAGGACAGTTCAACTTCCTCACAATTTCAATGTTCCTTGCACCACTCTCGAGCATTGTAACTATATTTTCTTTATCTTGAAGCGAGTATGCTCGGTTCTTGTGATTTTGTCGTTTTGTTTTCAAACTTTTGGCAGAGGAATTATTAGAAGTTCCCGGGAGTTCTGGTAGCAAGTTCCCCCTCCCACCACCACTGCTGCTTCCCACACGTGAGGCGTAAGCCATTGTTGACCGACAACACTTGAGATAGAGCGCAATAGAGACGAAAACCACACACGCAGCACTAGTGAACCGAGGAAAGAGAGCGCGGGAACTGGGGACTGGGGAGGGGAGGGACAGAGGGTCCGTGTGGGGGTGGCTGACGTCACAAGATTCGGAAAACAAACGCTATTCAAAATGCGAGATATACGTTATTTGAGAGAATCTAAACGTTATTATAGAAAGTGGGTGTCTATTCTAACTTACCGTTATTGCTGAAAACGTTATTTTGGAAGTCGTTATTGGTGTGAGCCTACTGTATATACACACACATACATACACACATACACTTTATGCGACACAACCCTTCACCAACCTATAATGTAATAAAAAAAGAGAAGAGTGTACAATCCATTTTTGTGCATTATTCCTTCCAATATATACAGTATCCTTTATATATACAGTATCCTTTATATATACAGTATCCTTTATATATACAGTATCCTTTATATATACAGTATCCTTTATATATACAGTATCCTTTATATATACAGTATCCTTTATATATACAGTATCCTTTATATATACAGTATCCTTTATATATACAGTATCCTTTATATATACAGTATCCTTTATATATACAGTATCCTTTATATATACAGTATCCTTTATATATACAGTATCCTTTATATATACAGTATCCTTTATATATATAAGTTTGTACAGTTGTGGTCAATAATAATCATCCACATATGGGTATCTCAAACAATTTACTGTCTAATGTTTTCACGTTCACATATGATATTATTGTTTTAAGTAGTGTGTGTGTGTGTCATTGTTTTAAGTAGTGTGTGTGTGTGTGTGTGTTATTGTTTTAAGTAGCGTGTGTGTGTGTGTTATTGTTTTAAGTAGTGCATAGCTGCTTGCAATAAATTAAAAGATGGTAGTTAACCTATTTATTGGAAAGTTTATCATATAAGAAACAGAGGGAAGCTGTCAAACTTTTACGTGAGTTACCCCTATATGGATGATTATATTTGACCGCGACTGTATGTTCCAATTTCATTTGTATGTCATTTCCATTCCCAGTTCTCACTTACTAGAATGAGATAAGGGAATGTAACATTATTCACATAATAATAACAGTTAGGTTTACAGGAGATTTCTATCACAAATCCTGTTTTTTCTTTCTTTTATTTTTGCTTAACTTTCCTTTAAGGAGGTGTGGGAATAGGGGGACAGTCTTGGGGTGTGTGGGAATTGGGGGACAGTCTTGGGGTGTGTGGGAATAGAGGGACAGTCTTGGGGGGTGTGGGAATAGGGGGACAGTCTTGGGGTGTGTGGGAATAGAGGGACAGTCTTGGGGTGTGTGGGAATAGGGGGACAGTCTTGGGAGGTGTGGGAATAGGGGGACAGTCTTGGGGGGTGCAGGAATAGGGGGACAGGCTTTGTACCCACCCCAAGCCTGTCCCCCTATTCCAGCACCCCCTAGTCCCCCAAGCCTGTCCCCTACTCCAACACCCCCTTAAGGCAACATATTTTTTTCAATTTTCCAAACCCATAAAATAAAACTATTATTGATAAAGTTTGTATTATTTAGAGTTTGCTTTTTGGAAGAGGTGAAGAAAGTGTCTAATTAAGCACTTTTCAGTTAATCGTACGAGTAAGTTTTACACTTTCAAAGACAATACAGTCTCTCTCTCTCCATGTCTCTCTCTCTCTCTCTCTCTCTCTCTCTCTCTCTCTCTCTCTCCATTCTAATACAGTACATTGGTAACAAAATGTCTGATATTGCATTCCAGTCTTCAACACTGTCACATTCTCAAGCAGAAGAAACTTGCTTGTAAAGGGAATTATGCCCGGGACAACTGTGTTCCTGTGTCCAGTTACTTATCCTACCAAATATCCAGGTCAAACCAACACTTGAAAATTGAAAAAAAGAATAAGCCAATTTATCATGGTTAATTTAGTTTGTTATATGTATTGAATAGGTACTGTACTGTAGGCTACCTGGCTGGCTGGCTAACACATGACACTATTACCAATAACATTGTACCGTTATCTATCTATCTATCTATAGCTCTGACACCTCACTCTCTCCGGGAACTCCCCCAAGAGGATGGCCACGGCAGAAAAGTCTCCAGTCTTCCCTGTTCCAACACTCCCTCCTTACTTGGTCCAGCCCTCCCCTCCCCCTCACATTACTCTCCTTTACATACTCTTCCACTCTGTTCCAACACTCCCTCCTTACTTGGTCCAGCCCTACTCTGTCCCTCATGTTTTTCTCCTTTATATACTCTTCCACTCTGTTCTGCCATCTAACTGGTGGTCTGCCTCTCACACCACACACCACAACTTCACTTCCATACACCACCTTTACAAACTTGTACCATTATTAACACAATTATTCACAAACACACGTAAAAAATGTCCAAAGTTTGGGTGTTTTATGGTACGGTATATGTAATAATAATAATAATAATAATAATACTAATAATTTTCATATTAATAATAATAATAATAATAATAATAATAATAATAATAATAATAATAATAATAATAATAATCTTCATATTAATAATAATAATAATAATAATAATAATAATAATAATAATAATAATAAAAATTGCACCATTATTGACACATGCAAATTTTTTCCTAAATTTAGGTGTTTTATAATAATAATAATAATAATAATAATAATAATAATAATAATAATAATAACTTTGATCAAGGTCTTACTTACCTTGTAAAACTTCCAATAGTCTGCTCAGGTTAGGTCCAGGTAGTCTGCTCAGGTTAGGTCCTGGTAGTCTGCAATGGTTATGATTAGGTTAGATTGGATTGGGTTAGGTTAGATTACATTGGGTTAGGTTGGGTTATGGTTAGGATAGGTTAGGTTATTTATGTATGGATAAAACATTAAATTTGCACAATAAAATGGATGTTACAAATGAACTCATCACTTAAATGAAAAAAGTCTTAGAATGGTGTAAATAAATGGGTAATAATGGTAGAAACACCATACACAATAACTATAATTCTTTCAATATTTACCGATAATAATAATCATAAAAGTAGTTGAAGTAGTAATAATAATAGTAGTTATAATAATAATAAAAATGGTAGTAATAATAATAATGTGAAATGTAATACATTGAGGTGGTTTGGACATGTAGAGAGAATGCAAGGTGAGGAGTTTGTAAATAAGGTGTATGTAAGTGAAGTTGTGGGCTGTGATGTGAGAGGCAGACCACCAGTTAGATGGCAGAACAGAGTGGAAGAGTATGTAAAGGAGAGTAACATGAGAGGGAGTAGGGAGTAAGGAGAGAGTGTTGGAACAGAGTGGAAGAGTATGTAAAGGAGAGAAACATGAGAGGGAGTAGGGAGTAAGGAGAGAGTGTTGGAACAGAGTGGAAGAATATGTAAAGGAGAGTAATGTGAGGGACAGAGTACGGAGTAAGGAGGGAGTATGTAAAGGAGAGAAACATGAGGGACAGAGTAGGGCTGGACCAAGTAAGGAGGGAGTGTTGGAACAGGGAAGACTGGAGACTTTTCTGCCGTGGCCATCCCCTTGGGGGGAGTTCCCGGAGGGAGCGAGGCGTCAGAGCTATAGATAGATAGATAGATAGATAGATAGATCATAATGTATTATTACAGAATAACTGGGTTTTCGGCTAGGCTTGAGCAGTATCACCACATTAGGTTAGGTCCTGGAAATTTGCCCATGTCATTTTATGATAGTTTACACTGGTTATACCCGGTAGTTTGCCCAGGTTAGGTCCCGGTAGTCTGCCCAGGTTAGGTCCGGTAGTTTGCCCAGGTTAGGTCCGGTAGTTTGCCCAGGTTAGGTCCGGTAGTCTGCCCAGGTTAGGTCCCGGTAGTTTGCCCAGGTTAGGTCCCGGTAGTTTGCCCAGGTTAGGTCCGGTAGTTTGCCCAGGTTAGGTCCCGGTAGTCTGCTATGGTCTAAGTTAGGTTAGGTCAGGTAAGACTAGTTTCCAAATCATGTTTGTAAATGGGGC
Organism: Petrolisthes manimaculis; assembly: GCA_034508575.1. NCBI lineage: Eukaryota > Metazoa > Arthropoda > Malacostraca > Decapoda > Porcellanidae > Petrolisthes > Petrolisthes manimaculis. The sequence goes on along the minus strand of JAWZYT010000403.1, from coordinate 858,586 downwards.
ATATCTCGAAAACGAGGCATTTCCGAGAGAAACACCATAGATGAAAAGTGTCTTAGAATGGTCCAAAATAGTGGGTAATGATACTAATATATACAATATAGTGAACCCAGGTTTTCTGTAAATTTACCCATAATAATTCTTCTTCATAAATACCTTGGTGTAGTCATTGTAATCCTCCTTTTGTAAATCCCTTGATGTAAATCTTCGTATGCAAATCCTACTTCTGTAATCCCACTTCTGAAATAAATAAATTTAACATTAATTAATTTATTTCTTGTTAATTAAATCCTTTAACAATAAAATCCCCTTATTTCTCCAATTTGCCCTTATTTATATACCCTTAAAATAACAGTGAGCCCTTAAAAATAATCAAACAAAGTCATTCTAATATTTATGGTAACATTTTAGCACAGCCATTACAATCTACCCTTATTTAAACCCTTCAAAATTCCCTTATTTCACCAACTTACCCTTATTTATGTCCCTTCACCATTAACTGTATACCCTTAACTAACCCTTAATATAATCTTGAGCCCTTAAAATATCCTTAAATGCCCTTAAAATGCAAATAAATACTAAAATATTCCCCTGCCAGGCTTTGAGCTTCACAGAGGTAAACAAACCCAGGCGTCAGTGTTGCCAGTGATGATCTGAGGCGTCAGTGTTGCCAGTGATGATGATGACTGAGTGTCACCTTTACAACGGTACTCTCTCACTGTCTATCCTCCTTCCTATCACTATTTTCCTATCCTATTCTGTACTACCTCCAGTCTATTCAATGTTGTTCCTATCCTATGTATGTATGTATGTATGTATGTACTTATTAGCTCTACACCTTGACACACTTCCTACCTTTCCATACACCTTGTCACACTTCCTACCTTTCCATACACCTTGACACACTTCCTACCTTTCCATACACCTTGTCACACTTCCTACCTTTCCATACACCTTGCCACACTTCCTACCTTTCCATACACCTTACCACACTTCCTACCTTTCCATACACCATACACTACTTCATACTTATTAGCTCTACACCTTGCCACACTTCCTAGTCTTCCTACCCACTGGTTTGCTCTTGATAACCTATTAGTCTTTGTCCTATCACACCCTTTCTCATCCACAATTATTCCTAAGTATATATATATTGTGTCCTTTCAATCCCATTACCACCCAGTCTCCACGTACTACCTATATCCCGGTCATCCCCATCTTATCACTCCCAAACTTGACATTAAAATCATTCCCATACTCTGTAATTACATCAAGTATGCTCTACAGAACCTCACCTAGTTGTCTCTCTCATAATCACCACATCATCTGCATATAACAAAATATTCACTACATACTCCCCTATTACCTACATTTCCTATTACTCTCTTTCCTCTTCTTCCTCACATTCTCATTATCTTTATTCCACCAACTCTTCATCAAACTTCTTTTATTTCTATTCCTTACCCTTCCTATCCTTTTCTCACCCACCTCTGTCACTTTCCTAACCAGGGAATTATTCAGTTCATCCACTCTTCCATCAAATCTATCCTTCTCTCTTATGGTCACTCATCAAATCAATCCTTCTCTCTTATGGTTAGTCATCAAATCTATCCTTCTCTCTTATGGTTAGTCATCAAATCTATCCTTCTCTCTTATGGTTAGTCATCAAATCTATCCTTCTCTCTTATGGTTAGTCATCAAATCTATCCTTCTCTCTTATGGTTAGTCATCAAATCTATCCTTCTCTCTTCATCCATCCACATATACTGTATTTTCCCGTGTGTGTATTTTCCCGTGTGTGTATTTTCCCGTGTGTGTATTTTCCCATGTGTGTATTTTCCCATGTGTGTATTTTCCCATGTGTGTGTATTTTCCCGTGTGTGTATTTTCCCATGTGTGTATTTTCCCATGTGTGTATTTTCCCATGTGTGTATTTTCCCACGTGTGTATTTTCACATGTGTGTATTTTCACATGGATAATTATTTCATTTTCCCATGTGTGTATTTTATTTCCATGTGCATATTCTCATGTGCGTATTTTTATGTGCGTATTTTTATGTGCGTATTCTTTTCATATGTGTATTTACATGTATTTATTTTATTCATGTGCGTATTCTCATGTACGTATTCTCATGTGCGTATTCTCATGTACGTATTCTCATGTGCGTATTCTCATGTGCGTATTCTCATGTGCGTATTCTCATGTGCGTATTCTCATGTGCGTATTCTCATGTACGTATTCTCATGTACGTATTCTCATGTACGTATTCTCATGTACGTATTCTCATGTACGTATTCTCATGTACGTATTCTCATGTACGTATTCTCATGTACGTAAGTTTAAATAAAGAACCATTATTTGTTTAAGAACGGCATTTGTTTAAATAAATACCCATTATTTGTTTCAAAAGAGTGTTCTATGTACCCCAAGCCTGCCCCCCCTATTTCCTCACCCCCCAGTCCCCCCCAAGCCTGTCCCCCTATTCCCCCACCCCCCAGTCCCCCCCAAGCCTGTCCCCCTATTCCCCCACCCCCCAGTCCCCCCCAAGCCTGTCCCCCTATTCCCCCACCCCCCAGTCCCCCCCAAGCCTGTCCCCTACTCCTAATCATAATAACACAGCATACATTAGCTAATAAATAATTACAGCATTAATATATAATAACAGTTATTATTATTATAAACAGATATTAGTAATTATGTTATGTAAACAAACCTTGGCTGATACTTCTCTGTTCAAATCCACATTAGCAGTGTTACCATATTGGTTACCAGTGTTACCATACATGTGTGTCACTGTAACAATTAAAAATTATATAGTCTAGAAAAAAAGCATGTGAATAAAAAAATTATCATTCATTTATTCATTCATTCTTTCATTTATAGATATTTTTTATTTTTATTTTTAGGTGAGGTTTTGGGTTCAACCTCAACCTCAAATCAACCTCAAACCTCAAATCAATTTATCTATTTAATAAGATGAAAAATTTCACTTTATATAATATATTTTTGACTAAAAATTGTAAAATATGACCAAAGTGTCCCACTTTTATCGTTAATTACTCGTCTATTTTTCTATCTATTGACAATTTGTTGATGGCATCTAATAGATAATTTTATTGTCTTTCTTTTGGTATATACATATATCTATTTATCTAATTCCTAAGATGAGAAATTTTAATTTATATAATATATTTTTGACGAAAAATAGTAAAATATGACCAAAGTGTCCCACTTCTTTCGTTAATTACTCGTCTATTTATCTATCTATCAACAATTTGTTGATGGCATTTAATAGATAATTTCATCGTCTATCTTTTGGTATATACATGTATCTATTTATCTATTTCCTAAGATGAGAAATTTCACTTTATATAATATATTTTTGACTAAAAATGGTAAAATATGACAAAATTGTCTTAATTTATTCATTTAGTACTCGTCTATTTATCTATCTATTGAAAGTTTGTTAATGGCATCTAATAGATATTTCTATTGTCTGTCTTTTGGTATATACATATATATATTTATCTATTTTTTATGATGAGAAATTCCACTTTATATAATATATTTTTGACTAAAAATAGTAAAATATGACAAATATGTCTTAATTTTCTTGTTAATTACTCGTCTATTTATCTATTTATCGACAATTTGTTGATGGCATCTAATAGATAATTTTATTGTCAATCGTTTGGTTTATACATGTATCTATTTATCTTATTCCTAAGATGAGAAATTTCACTTTATATATTATATTTTTGACTAAAAATTGTAAAATATGACCAAAGTGTCTTTATTTATTCATTTATTACTCGTCTATTTATCTATCTATGGAAAATTTGTTGATGGGACCTAATAGATAATTTTATTGTCTATCTTTTGGTATATACATGTATCTATTTATCTATTTCCTAAGATGAGAAATTTCACTTTATATAATATATTTTTAACTAAAAATAGTAAAATATGACAAAAGTGTCTGAATTTTGTTGTTAATTACTCGTCTATTTATCTATTTATCGACAATTTGTTGATGGCATCTAATAGATAATTTTATTGTCTATCGTTTGGTTTATACATGTATCTATTTATCTTATTCCTAAGATGAGAAATTTCACTTTATATATTATATTTTTGACTAAAAATTGTAAAATATGACCAAAGTGTCTTTATTTATTCATTTATTACTCGTCTATTTATCTATCTATGGAAAATTTGTTGATGGCACCTAATAGATAATTTTATTGTCTATTTTTTGGTATATACATGTATCTATTTATCTATTTCCTAAGATGAGAAATTTCACTTTATATAATATATTTTTAACTAAAAATAGTAAAATATGACAAAAGTGTCTGAATTTTGTTGTTAATTACTCGTCTATTTATCTATTTATCGACAATTTGTTGATGGCATCTAATAGATAATTTTATTGTCTATCGTTTGGTTTATACATGTATCTATTTATCTTATTCCTAAGATGAGAAATTTCACTTTATATATTATATTTTTGACTAAAAATTGTAAAATATGACAAAAGTGTCTTATTTATTTCATTTATTACTCATCTATTTATCTATCTATCGACAATTTGTTCATGGCATCTAATAGATAATTTTATTGTCTATCTTTTCGTATATACATGTATCAATTTATCTATTTCATAAGATGAGAAATGTCACTTTATATAATATATTTTTGACAAAATTTTAAAATTTGACAAAAGTGTCTTTATTTATTCATTTATTACTCGTTTATTTATCTATCTATGGAAACTTTGTTGATGGCATCTAATAGATAATTTTATTGTCTATCTTTTCGTATATACACGTATCAATTTATCTATTTCCTAAGATGAGAAATTTCACTTTATATAATATATTTTTGACTAAAAATTGTAAAATATGACCAAAGTGTCCCATTTTTTCGTTAATTACTCGTCTATTTATCTATCTATCGACAATTTGTTGATGGCATCTAATAGATAATTTAATGTCTATCTTTTGGTATATACATGTATCTATTTATCTATTTCCTAAGATGAGAAATTTCACTTTATATAATATATTTTTAACTAAAAATAGTAAAATATGACAAAAGTGTTTTAATTTTCTTGTTAACCCTTAACGTCCGGTCCGCGGTCATAGACGGACCCAGGAAGCCTCCGGGTGGTGTCGTACACCCGTGCCATGTGGTGACCGGACGAGATGAAGCACCGCTATTGCCAATGTCGGCATTTGCGAGCCCAATTTGGCGGTTTTTTTTTCACTTGGCTATACTTCACCACCATCCCTACAAATCACCATAGTCAGTCAGTGTGTTACTGACTGTAAACATGGATGGATGTGGATTAGATTTCTCGTGCGTGTTCGATTCTGTGGTGCGCCACGCGTACTTACAACACTGACTGCCACCCGCGCGGGCCACGTTCAGTTGTCGTCATAGCCACGCCACCTAAGCGAACACGGCCGCGCTCACACGAAAAAGTACCCTTCATTCCTCACTTACTTTCTCGGCAACGGAGAGTCGTAGAGAGCTGGGGTTGGTTTTATTGGAAAGAGGAAGAGTTGATGGTGCTAACAAGACCAAATTTAAGTTGTTCAGTATCGTAGTTTAGACGTACAGAGTAAGTGGAATAGAGCGATTTTGGAAAAATCGGCCAAAAGCGCCCGGCCACACAGTAGGGAAAGTAAGACTAGCCCCGGACTGACAAAATGGCTATCCATAGTTTTCCCGTCGCGGAGGGGTTAATGGTTGCTGAGAAAATCGAGATTGAATTAGAAAAGATTTGAAAAAAAATTAATACTTCTTTCATTTCATTCTAAGATTACTCCTATAATATATTATTCATAAACTATTATAGAATATATTATTATGTAGAATTTTATGGATGAATTGGAAAAAATTTGGAAACTATGAAAAAAATATTCATAAATCTATAATTATTTCTAGAAAATATACTATTTAGAAACTATTAAATAATTTGTTATTATGCGGAATGTCATGCTCTTTCTAATGGTACTAATGTCATTTTTGTAGCATTAATGGTTGCTGAGAAAATCGAGATTGAATTGGAAAAGATTTGAAAAAAAAATTAATACTTCTTTCATTTCATTCTAAGATTACTCCTATAATATATTATTCCTAAACTATTATAGAATATATTATTATGTAGAATTTTATGCTCTTTCTAATGGTACTAATGCTATTTTTGTACCATTAATGGTTACTGAGAAAAGGCTGGATGAATTGGAAAAAATTTGGAAACTATGAAAAAAATATTCATAAATCTATAATTATTTCTAGAAAATATACTATTTAGAAACTATTAAATAATTTGTTATTATGCGGAATTTCATGCTCTTTCTAATGGTACTAATGTCATTTTTGTAGCATTAATGGTTGCTGAGAAAATCGAGATTGAATTAGAAAAGATTTGAAAAAAAAATTAATACTTCTTTCATTTCATTCTAAGATTACTCCTATAATATATTATTCATAAACTATTATAGAATATATTATTATGTAGAATTTTATGCTCTTTCTAATGGTACTAATGCTATTTTTGTACCATTAATGGTTACTGAGAAAAGGCTGGATGAATTGGAAAAAATTTGGAAACTATGAAAAAAATATTCATAAATCTATAATTATTTCTAGAAAATATACTATTTAGAAACTATTAAATAATTTGTTATTATGCGGAATGTCATGCTCTTTCTAATGGTACTAATGTCATTTTTGTAGCATTAATGGTTGCTGAGAAAATCGAGATTGAATTGGAAAAGATTTGAAAAAAAAAATAATACTTCTTTCATTTCATTCTAAGATTACTCCTATAATATATTATTCATAAACTATTATAGAATATATTATTATGTAGAATTTTATGCTCTTTCTAATGGTACTAATGCTATTTTTGTACCATTAATGGTTACTGAGAAAAGGCTGGATGAATTAGAAAAAAATTGGAAACTATGAAAAAAATATTCATAAATCTATAATTATTTCTAGAAAATATACTATTTAGAAACTATTAAATAATTTGTTATTATGCGGAATTTCATGCTCTTTCTAATGGTACTAATGTCATTTTTGTAGCATTAATGGTTGCTGAGAAAATCGAGATTGAATTGGAAAAGATTTGAAAAAAAAAATAATACTTCTTTCATTTCATTCTAAGATTACTCCTATAATATATTATTCATAAACTATTATAGAATATATTATTATGTAGAATTTTATGGATAAATTGGAAAAAATTTGGAAACTATGAAAAAAATATTCATAAATCTATAATTATTTCTAGAAAATATACTATTTAGAAACTATTAAATAATTTGTTATTATGCGGAATGTCATGCTCTTTCTAATGGTACTAATGTCATTTTTGTAGCATTAATGGTTGCTGAGAAAATCGAGATTGAATTGGAAAAGATTTGAAAAAAAAATTAATACTTCTTTCATTTCATTCTAAGATTACTCCTATAATATATTATTCATAAACTATTATAGAATATATTATTATGTAGAATTTTATGCTCTTTCTAATGGTACTAATGCTATTTTTGTACCATTAATGGTTACTGAGAAAAGGCTGGATGAATTGGAAAAAATTTGGAAACTATGAAAAAAATATTCATAAATCTATAATTATTTCTAGAAAATATACTATTTAGAAACTATTAAATAATTTGTTATTATGCGGAATGTCATGCTCTTTCTAATGGTACTAATGTCATTTTTGTAGCATTAATGGTTGCTGAGAAAATCGAGATTGAATTGGAAAAGATTTGAAAAAAAAAATAATACTTCTTTCATTTCATTCTAAGATTACTCCTATAATATATTATTCATAAACTATTATAGAATATATTATTATGTAGAATTTTATGGATGAATTGGAAAAAATTTGGAAACTATGAAAAAAATATTCATAAATCTATAATTATTTCTAGAAAATATACTATTTAGAAACTATTAAATAATTTGTTATTATGCGGAATGTCATGCTCTTTCTAATGGTACTAATGTCATTTTTGTAGCATTAATGGTTGCTGAGAAAATCGAGATTGAATTGGAAAAGATTTGAAAAAAAAATTAATACTTCTTTCATTTCATTCTAAGATTACTCCTATAATATATTATTCATAAACTATTATAGAATATATTATTATGTAGAATTTTATGCTCTTTCTAATGGTACTAATGCTATTTTTGTACCATTAATGGTTACTGAGAAAAGGCTGGATGAATTGGAAAAAATTTGGAAACTATGAAAAAAATATTCATAAATCTATAATTATTTCTAGAAAATATACTATTTAGAAACTATTAAATAATTTGTTATTATGCGGAATGTCATGCTCTTTCTAATGGTACTAATGTCATTTTTGTAGCATTAATGGTTGCTGAGAAAATCGAGATTGAATTGGAAAAGATTTGAAAAAAAAAATAATACTTCTTTCATTTCATTCTAAGATTACTCCTATAATATATTATTCATAAACTATTATAGAATATATTATTATGTAGAATTTTATGGATGAATTGGAAAAAATTTGGAAACTATGAAAAAAATATTCATAAATCTATAATTATTTCTAGAAAATATACTATTTAGAAACTATTAAATAATTTGTTATTATGCGGAATGTCATGCTCTTTCTAATGGTACTAATGTCATTTTTGTAGCATTAATGGTTGCTGAGAAAATCGAGATTGAATTGGAAAAGATTTGAAAAAAAAATTAATACTTCTTTCATTTCATTCTAAGATTACTCCTATAATATATTATTCATAAACTATTATAGAATATATTATTATGTAGAATTTTATGGATGAATTGGAAAAAATTTGGAAACTATGAAAAAAATATTCATAAATCTATAATTATTTCTAGAAAATATACTATTTAGAAACTATTAAATAATTTGTTATTATGCGGAATGTCATGCTCTTTCTAATGGTACTAATGTCATTTTTGTAGCATTAATGGTTGCTGAGAAAATCGAGATTGAATTGGAAAAGATTTGAAAAAAAAATTAATACTTCTTTCATTTCATTCTAAGATTACTCCTATAATATATTATTCATAAACTATTATAGAATATATTATTATGTAGAATTTTATGCTCTTTCTAATGGTACTAATGCTATTTTTGTACCATTAATGGTTACTGAGAAAAGGCTGGATGAATTGGAAAAAAATTGGAAACTATGAAAAAAATATTCATAAATCTATAATTATTTCTAGAAAATATACTATTTAGAAACTATTAAATAATTTGTTATTATGCGGAATTTCATGCTCTTTCTAATGGTACTAATGTCATTTTTGTAGCATTAATGGTTGCTGAGAAAATCGAGATTGAATTGGAAAAGATTTGAAAAAAAAATTAATACTTCTTTCATTTCATTCTAAGATTACTCCTATAATATATTATTCATAAACTATTATAGAATATATTATTATGTAGAATTTTATGCTCTTTCTAATGGTACTAATGCTATTTTTGTACCATTAATGGTTACTGAGAAAAGGCTGGATGAATTGGAAAAAATTTGGAAACTATGAAAAAAATATTCATAAATCTATAATTATTTCTAGAAAATATACTATTTAGAAACTATTAAATAATTTGTTATTATGCGGAATGTCATGCTCTTTCTAATGGTACTAATGTCATTTTTGTAGCATTAATGGTTGCTGAGAAAATCGAGATTGAATTGGAAAAGATTTGAAAAAAAAATTAATACTTCTTTCATTTCATTCTAAGATTACTCCTATAATATATTATTCATAAACTATTATAGAATATATTATTATGTAGAATTTTATGCTCTTTCTAATGGTACTAATGCTATTTTTGTACCATTAATGGTTACTGAGAAAAGGCTGGATGAATTGGAAAAAATTTGGAAACTATGAAAAAAATATTCATAAATCTATAATTATTTCTAGAAAATATACTATTTAGAAACTATTAAATAATTTGTTATTATGCGGAATTTCATGCTCTTTCTAATGGTACTAATGTCATTTTTGTAGCATTAATGGTTGCTGAGAAAATCGAGATTGAATTGGAAAAGATTTGAAAAAAAAAATAATACTTCTTTCATTTCATTCTAAGATTACTCCTATAATATATTATTCATAAACTATTATAGAATATATTATTATGTAGAATTTTATGGATGAATTGGAAAAAATTTGGAAACTATGAAAAAAATATTCATAAATCTATAATTATTTCTAGAAAATATACTATTTAGAAACTATTAAATAATTTGTTATTATGCGGAATGTCATGCTCTTTCTAATGGTACTAATGTCATTTTTGTAGCATTAATGGTTGCTGAGAAAATCGAGATTGAATTGGAAAAGATTTGAAAAAAAAATTAATACTTCTTTCATTTCATTCTAAGATTACTCCTATAATATATTATTCATAAACTATTATAGAATATATTATTATGTAGAATTTTATGCTCTTTCTAATGGTACTAATGCTATTTTTGTACCATTAATGGTTACTGAGAAAAGGCTGGATGAATTGGAAAAAATTTGGAAACTATGAAAAAAATATTCATAAATCTATAATTATTTCTAGAAAATATACTATTTAGAAACTATTAAATAATTTGTTATTAGGAGGAATTTCATGCTCTTTCTAATGGTACTAATGTCATTTTTGTAGCATTAATGTTTGCTGAGAAAATCGAGATTGAATTGGAAAAGATTTGAAAAAAAAATTAATACTTCTTTCATTTCATTCTAAGATTACTCCTATAATATATTATTCATAAACTATTATAGAATATATTATTATGTAGAATTTTATGGATGAATTGGAAAAAATTTGGAAACTATGAAAAAAATATTCATAAATCTATAATTATTTCTAGAAAATATACTATTTAGAAACTATTAAATAATTTGTTATTATGCGGAATTTCATGCTCTTTCTAATGGTACTAATGTCATTTTTGTAGCATTAATGGTTGCTGAGAAAATCGAGATTGAATTAGAAAAGATTTGAAAAAAAAAATTAATACTTCTTTCATTTCATTCTAAGATTACTCCTATAATATATTATTCATAAACTATTATAGAATATATTATTATGTAGAATTTTATGCTCTTTCTAATGGTACTATAGCTATTTTTGTACCATTAATGGTTACTGAGAAAAGGCTGGATGAATTGGAAAAAATTTGGAAACTATGAAAAAAATATTCATAAATCTATAATTATTTCTAGAAAATATACTATTTAGAAACTATTAAATAATTTGTTATTATGCGGAATGTCATGCTCTTTCTAATGGTACTAATGTCATTTTTGTAGCATTAATGGTTGCTGAGAAAATCGAGATTGAATTGGAAAAGATTTGAAAAAAAAAATAATACTTCTTTCATTTCATTCTAAGATTACTCCTATAATATATTATTCATAAACTATTATAGAATATATTATTATGTAGAATTTTATGCTCTTTCTAATGGTACTAATGCTATTTTTGTACCATTAATGGTTACTGAGAAAAGGCTGGATGAATTAGAAAAAATTTGGAAACTATGAAAAAAATATTCATAAATCTATAATTATTTCTAGAAAATATACTATTTAGAAACTATTAAATAATTTGTTATTATGCGGAAGTTCATGCTCTTTCTAATGGTACTAATGTCATTTTTGTAGCATTAATGGTTGCTGAGAAAATCGAGATTGAATTGGAAAAGATTTGAAAAAAAAAATAATACTTCTTTCATTTCATTCTAAGATTACTCCTATAATATATTATTCATAAACTATTATAGAATATATTATTATGTAGAATTTTATGGATGAATTGGAAAAAATTTGGAAACTATGAAAAAAATATTCATAAATCTATAATTATTTCTAGAAAATATACTATTTAGAAACTATTAAATAATTTGTTATTATGCGGAATGTCATGCTCTTTCTAATGGTACTAATGTCATTTTTGTAGCATTAATGGTTGCTGAGAAAATCGAGATTGAATTGGAAAAGATTTGAAAAAAAAATTAATACTTCTTTCATTTCATTCTAAGATTACTCCTATAATATATTATTCATAAACTATTATAGAATATTTTATTATGTAGAATTTTATGCTCTTTCTAATGGTACTAATGCTATTTTTGTACCATTAATGGTTACTGAGAAAAGGCTGGATGAATTGGAAAAAATTTGGAAACTATGAAAAAAATATTCATAAATCTATAATTATTTCTAGAAAATATACTATTTAGAAACTATTAAATAATTTGTTATTATGCGGAATTTCATGCTCTTTCTAATGGTACTAATGTCATTTTTGTAGCATTAATGGTTGCTGAGAAAATCGAGATTGAATTGGAAAAGATTTGAAAAAAAAAATAATACTTCTTTCATTTCATTCTAAGATTACTCCTATAATATATTATTCATAAACTATTATAGAATATATTATTATGTAGAATTTTATGGATGAATTGGAAAAAATTTGGAAACTATGAAAAAAATATTCATAAATCTATAATTATTTCTAGAAAATATACTATTTAGAAACTATTAAATAATTTGTTATTATGCGGAATGTCATGCTCTTTCTAATGGTACTAATGTCATTTTTGTAGCATTAATGGTTGCTGAGAAAATCGAGATTGAATTGGAAAAGATTTGAAAAAAAAATTAATACTTCTTTCATTTCATTCTAAGATTACTCCTATAATATATTATTCATAAACTATTATAGAATATATTATTATGTAGAATTTTATGCTCTTTCTAATGGTACTAATGCTATTTTTGTACCATTAATGGTTACTGAGAAAAGGCTGGATGAATTGGAAAAAATTTGGAAACTATGAAAAAAATATTCATAAATCTATAATTATTTCTAGAAAATATACTATTTAGAAACTATTAAATAATTTGTTATTAGGAGGAATTTCATGCTCTTTCTAATGGTACTAATGTCATTTTTGTAGCATTAATGTTTGCTGAGAAAATCGAGATTGAATTGGAAAAGATTTGAAAAAAAAATTAATACTTCTTTCATTTCATTCTAAGATTACTCCTATAATATATTATTCATAAACTATTATAGAATATATTATTATGTAGAATTTTATGGATGAATTGGAAAAAATTTGGAAACTATGAAAAAAATATTCATAAATCTATAATTATTTCTAGAAAATATACTATTTAGAAACTATTAAATAATTTGTTATTATGCGGAATTTCATGCTCTTTCTAATGGTACTAATGTCATTTTTGTAGCATTAATGGTTGCTGAGAAAATCGAGATTGAATTAGAAAAGATTTGAAAAAAAAAATTAATACTTCTTTCATTTCATTCTAAGATTACTCCTATAATATATTATTCATAAACTATTGTAGAATATATTATTATGTAGAATTTTATGCTCTTTCTAATGGTACTAATGCTATTTTTGTACCATTAATGGTTACTGAGAAAAGGCTGGATGAATTGGAAAAAATTTGGAAACTATGAAAAAAATATTCATAAATCTATAATTATTTCTAGAAAATATACTATTTAGAAACTATTAAATAATTTGTTATTATGCGGAATGTCATGCTCTTTCTAATGGTACTAATGTCATTTTTGTAGCATTAATGGTTGCTGAGAAAATCGAGATTGAATTGGAAAAGATTTGAAAAAAAAATTAATACTTCTTTCATTTCATTCTAAGATTACTCCTATAATATATTATTCATAAACTATTATAGAATATATTATTATGTAGAATTTTATGCTCTTTCTAATGGTACTAATGCTATTTTTGTACCATTAATGGTTACTGAGAAAAGGCTGGATGAATTGGAAAAAATTTGGAAACTATGAAAAAAATATTCATAAATCTATAATTATTTCTAGAAAATATACTATTTAGAAACTATTAAATAATTTGTTATTATGCGGAATTTCATGCTCTTTCTAATGGTACTAATGTCATTTTTGTAGCATTAATGGTTGCTGAGAAAATCGAGATTGAATTGGAAAAGATTTGAAAAAAAAAATAATACTTCTTTCATTTCATTCTAAGATTACTCCTATAATATATTATTCATAAACTATTATAGAATATATTATTATGTAGAATTTTATGGATGAATTGGAAAAAATTTGGAAACTATGAAAAAAATATTCATAAATCTATAATTATTTCTAGAAAATATACTATTTAGAAACTATTAAATAATTTGTTATTATGCGGAATTTCATGCTCTTTCTAATGGTACTAATGTCATTTTTGTAGCATTAATGGTTGCTGAGAAAATCGAGATTGAATTGGAAAAGATTTGAAAAAAAAATTAATACTTCTTTCATTTCATTCTAAGATTACTCCTATAATATATTATTCATAAACTATTATAGAATATATTATTATGTAGAATTTTATGCTCTTTCTAATGGTACTAATGCTATTTTTGTACCATTAATGGTTACTGAGAAAAGGCTGGATGAATTGGAAAAAATTTGGAAACTATGAAAAAAATATTCATAAATCTATAATTATTTCTAGAAAATATACTATTTAGAAACTATTAAATAATTTGTTATTAGGAGGAATTTCATGCTCTTTCTAATGGTACTAATGTCATTTTTGTAGCATTAATGTTTGCTGAGAAAATCGAGATTGAATTGGAAAAGATTTGAAAAAAAAATTAATACTTCTTTCATTTCATTCTAAGATTACTCCTATAATATATTATTCATAAACTATTATAGAATATATTATTATGTAGAATTTTATGGATGAATTGGAAAAAATTTGGAAACTATGAAAAAAATATTCATAAATCTATAATTATTTCTAGAAAATATACTATTTAGAAACTATTAAATAATTTGTTATTATGCGGAATTTCATGCTCTTTCTAATGGTACTAATGTCATTTTTGTAGCATTAATGGTTGCTGAGAAAATCGAGATTGAATTAGAAAAGATTTGAAAAAAAAAATTAATACTTCTTTCATTTCATTCTAAGATTACTCCTATAATATATTATTCATAAACTATTATAGAATATATTATTATGTAGAATTTTATGCTCTTTCTAATGGTACTATAGCTATTTTTGTACCATTAATGGTTACTGAGAAAAGGCTGGATGAATTGGAAAAAATTTGGAAACTATGAAAAAAATATTCATAAATCTATAATTATTTCTAGAAAATATACTATTTAGAAACTATTAAATAATTTGTTATTATGCGGAATGTCATGCTCTTTCTAATGGTACTAATGTCATTTTTGTAGCATTAATGGTTGCTGAGAAAATCGAGATTGAATTGGAAAAGATTTGAAAAAAAAAATAATACTTCTTTCATTTCATTCTAAGATTACTCCTATAATATATTATTCATAAACTATTATAGAATATATTATTATGTAGAATTTTATGCTCTTTCTAATGGTACTAATGCTATTTTTGTACCATTAATGGTTACTGAGAAAAGGCTGGATGAATTAGAAAAAATTTGGAAACTATGAAAAAAATATTCATAAATCTATAATTATTTCTAGAAAATATACTATTTAGAAACTATTAAATAATTTGTTATTATGCGGAAGTTCATGCTCTTTCTAATGGTACTAATGTCATTTTTGTAGCATTAATGGTTGCTGAGAAAATCGAGATTGAATTGGAAAAGATTTGAAAAAAAAAATAATACTTCTTTCATTTCATTCTAAGATTACTCCTATAATATATTATTCATAAACTATTATAGAATATATTATTATGTAGAATTTTATGGATGAATTGGAAAAAATTTGGAAACTATGAAAAAAATATTCATAAATCTATAATTATTTCTAGAAAATATACTATTTAGAAACTATTAAATAATTTGTTATTATGCGGAATGTCATGCTCTTTCTAATGGTACTAATGTCATTTTTGTAGCATTAATGGTTGCTGAGAAAATCGAGATTGAATTGGAAAATATTTGAAAAAAAAATTAATACTTCTTTCATTTCATTCTAAGATTACTCCTATAATATATTATTCATAAACTATTATAGAATATTTTATTATGTAGAATTTTATGCTCTTTCTAATGGTACTAATGCTATTTTTGTACCATTAATGGTTACTGAGAAAAGGCTGGATGAATTGGAAAAAATTTGGAAACTATGAAAAAAATATTCATAAATCTATAATTATTTCTAGAAAATATACTATTTAGAAACTATTAAATAATTTGTTATTATGCGGAATTTCATGCTCTTTCTAATGGTACTAATGTCATTTTTGTAGCATTAATGGTTGCTGAGAAAATCGAGATTGAATTGGAAAAGATTTGAAAAAAAAAATAATACTTCTTTCATTTCATTCTAAGATTACTCCTATAATATATTATTCATAAACTATTATAGAATATATTATTATGTAGAATTTTATGGATGAATTGGAAAAAATTTGGAAACTATGAAAAAAATATTCATAAATCTATAATTATTTCTAGAAAATATACTATTTAGAAACTATTAAATAATTTGTTATTATGCGGAATGTCATGCTCTTTCTAATGGTACTAATGTCATTTTTGTAGCATTAATGGTTGCTGAGAAAATCGAGATTGAATTGGAAAAGATTTGAAAAAAAAATTAATACTTCTTTCATTTCATTCTAAGATTACTCCTATAATATATTATTCATAAACTATTATAGAATATATTATTATGTAGAATTTTATGCTCTTTCTAATGGTACTAATGCTATTTTTGTACCATTAATGGTTACTGAGAAAAGGCTGGATGAATTGGAAAAAATTTGGAAACTATGAAAAAAATATTCATAAATCTATAATTATTTCTAGAAAATATACTATTTAGAAACTATTAAATAATTTGTTATTAGGAGGAATTTCATGCTCTTTCTAATGGTACTAATGTCATTTTTGTAGCATTAATGTTTGCTGAGAAAATCGAGATTGAATTGGAAAAGATTTGAAAAAAAAATTAATACTTCTTTCATTTCATTCTAAGATTACTCCTATAATATATTATTCATAAACTATTATAGAATATATTATTATGTAGAATTTTATGGATGAATTGGAAAAAATTTGGAAACTATGAAAAAAATATTCATAAATCTATAATTATTTCTAGAAAATATACTATTTAGAAACTATTAAATAATTTGTTATTATGCGGAATTTCATGTTCTTTCTAATGGTACTAATGTCATTTTTGTAGCATTAATGGTTGCTGAGAAAATCGAGATTGAATTAGAAAAGATTTGAAAAAAAAAATTAATACTTCTTTCATTTCATTCTAAGATTACTCCTATAATATATTATTCATAAACTATTATAGAATATATTATTATGTAGAATTTTATGCTCTTTCTAATGGTACTAATGCTATTTTTGTACCATTAATGGTTACTGAGAAAAGGCTGGATGAATTGGAAAAAATTTGGAAACTATGAAAAAAATATTCATAAATCTATAATTATTTCTAGAAAATATACTATTTAGAAACTATTAAATAATTTGTTATTATGCGGAATGTCATGCTCTTTCTAATGGTACTAATGTCATTTTTGTAGCATTAATGGTTGCTGAGAAAATCGAGATTGAATTGGAAAAGATTTGAAAAAAAAAATAATACTTCTTTCATTTCATTCTAAGATTACTCCTATAATATATTATTCATAAACTATTATAGAATATATTATTATGTAGAATTTTATGCTCTTTCTAATGGTACTAATGCTATTTTTGTACCATTAATGGTTACTGAGAAAAGGCTGGATGAATTAGAAAAAATTTGGAAACTATGAAAAAAATATTCATAAATCTATAATTATTTCTAGAAAATATACTATTTAGAAACTATTAAATAATTTGTTATTATGCGGAAGTTCATGCTCTTTCTAATGGTACTAATGTCATTTTTGTAGCATTAATGGTTGCTGAGAAAATCGAGATTGAATTGGAAAAGATTTGAAAAAAAAAATAATACTTCTTTCATTTCATTCTAAGATTACTCCTATAATATATTATTCATAAACTATTATAGAATATATTATTATGTAGAATTTTATGGATGAATTGGAAAAAATTTGGAAACTATGAAAAAAATATTCATAAATCTATAATTATTTCTAGAAAATATACTATTTAGAAACTATTAAATAATTTGTTATTATGCGGAATGTCATGCTCTTTCTAATGGTACTAATGTCATTTTTGTAGCATTAATGGTTGCTGAGAAAATCGAGATTGAATTGGAAAAGATTTGAAAAAAAAATTAATACTTCTTTCATTTCATTCTAAGATTACTCCTATAATATATTATTCATAAACTATTATAGAATATTTTATTATGTAGAATTTTATGCTCTTTCTAATGGTACTAATGCTATTTTTGTACCATTAATGGTTACTGAGAAAAGGCTGGATGAATTGGAAAAAATTTGGAAACTATGAAAAAAATATTCATAAATCTATAATTATTTCTAGAAAATATACTATTTAGAAACTATTAAATAATTTGTTATTATGCGGAATGTCATGCTCTTTCTAATGGTACTAATGTCATTTTTGTAGCATTAATGGTTGCTGAGAAAATCGAGATTGAATTGGAAAAAAATTGAAAAAAAAATTAATACTTCTTTCATTTCATTCTAAGATTACTCCTATAATATATTATTCATAAACTATTATAGAATATATTATTATGTAGAATTTTATGGATGAATTGGAAAAAATTTGGAAACTATGAAAAAAATATTCATAAATCTATAATTATTTCTAGAAAATATACTATTTAGAAACTATTAAATAATTTGTTATTATGCGGAATGTCATGCTCTTTCTAATGGTACTAATGTCATTTTTGTAGCATTAATGGTTGCTGAGAAAATCGAGATTGAATTGGAAAAGATTTGAAAAAAAAATTAATACTTCTTTCATTTCATTCTAAGATTACTCCTATAATATATTATTCATAAACTATTATAGAATATATTATTATGTAGAATTTTATGCTCTTTCTAATGGTACTAATGCTATTTTTGTACCATTAATGGTTACTGAGAAAAGGCTGGATGAATTGGAAAAAATTTGGAAACTATGAAAAAAATATTCATAAATCTATAATTATTTCTAGAAAATATACTATTTAGAAACTATTAAATAAATAATTTGTTATTAGGAGGAATTTCATGCTCTTTCTAATGGTACTAATGTCATTTTTGTAGCATTAATGGTTGCTGAGAAAATCGAGATTGAATTGGAAAAGATTTGAAAAAAAAAATAATACTTCTTTCATTTCATTCTAAGATTACTCCTATAATATATTATTCATAAACTATTATAGAATATATTATTATGTAGAATTTTATGGATGAATTGGAAAAAATTTGGAAACTATGAAAAAAATATTCATAAATCTATAATTATTTCTAGAAAATATACTATTTAGAAACTATTAAATAATTTGTTATTATGCGGAATGTCATGCTCTTTCTAATGGTACTAATGTCATTTTTGTAGCATTAACCCCTCCGCGACGGGAAAACTATGGATAGCCATTTTGTCAGTCCGGGGCTAGTCTTACTGTCCCTACTGTGTGGCCGGGCGCTTTTGGCCGATTTTTCCAAAATCGCTCTATTCCACTTACTCTGTACGTCTAAACTACGATACTGAACAACTTAAATTTGGTCTTGTTAGCACCATCAACTCTTCCTCTTTCCAATAAAACCAACCCCAGCTCTCTACGACTCTCCGTTGCCGAGAAAGTAAGTGAGGAATGAAGGGTACTTTTTCGTGTGAGCGCGGCCGTGTTCGCTTAGGTGGCGTGGCTGTGACGACAACTGAACGTGGCCCGCGCGGGTGGCAGTCAGTGTTGTAAGTACGCGTGGCGCACCACAGAATCGAACACGCACGAGAAATCTAATCCACATCCATCCATGTTTACAGTCAGTAACACACTGACTGACGATGGTGATTTGTAGGGATGGTGGTGAAGTATAGCCAAGTGAAAAAAACCCCGCCAAATTGGGCTCGCAAATGCCGACATTGGCAATAGCGGTGCTTCATCTCGTCCGGTCACCACATGGCACGGGTGTACGACACCACCCGGAGGTTTCCTGGGTCCGTTTATGACCGCGGACCGGACGTTAAGGGTTAATGGTTGCTAAGAAAATCGAGATTGAATTGGAAAAGATTTGAAAAAAAAATTAATACTTCTTTCATTTCATTCTAAGATTACTCCTATAATATATTATTCATAAACTATTATAGAATATATTATTATGTAGAATTTTATGCTCTTTCTAATGGTACTAATGCTATTTTTGTACCATTAATGGTTACTGAGAAAGAGCTGGATGAATTGGAAAAAATTTGGAAACTATGAAAAAAATATTCATAAATCTATAATTATTTCTAGAAAATATACTATTTAGAAACTATTAAATAATTTGTTATTATGCGGAATGTCATGCTCTTTCTAATGGTACTAATGTCATTTTTGTAGCATTAATGGTTGCTGAGAAAATCAAGATTGAATTGGAAAAGATTTGAAAAAAAAAATAATACTTCTTTCATTTCATTCTAAGATTACTCCTATAATATATTATTCATAAACTATTATAGAATATATTATTATGTAGAATTTTATGCTCTTTCTAATGGTACTAATGCTATTTTTGTACCATTAATGGTTACTGAGAAAAGGCTGGATGAATTGGAAAAAATTTGGAAACTATGAAAAAAATATTCATAAATCTATAATTATTTCTAGAAAATATACTATTTAGAAACTATTAAATAATTTGTTATTATGCGAAATGTCATGCTCTTTCTAATGGTACTAATGTCATTTTTGTAGCATTAATGGTTGCTGAGAAAATCGAGATTGAATTGGAAAAGATTTGAAAAAAAAATTAATACTTCTTTCATTTCATTCTAAGATTACTCCTATAATATATTATTCATAAACTATTATAGAATATATTATTATGTAGAATTTTATGCTCTTTCTAATGGTACTAATGCTATTTTTGTACCATTAATGGTTACTGAGAAAAGGCTGGATGAATTGGAAAAAAATTTGGAAACTATGAAAAAAATATTCATAAATCTATAATTATTTCAAGAAAATATACTATTTAGAAACTATTAAATAATTTGTTATTATGCGGAATGTCATGCTCTTTCTAATGGTACTAATGTCATTTTTGTAGCATTAATGGTTGCTGAGAAAATCGAGATTGAATTGGAAAAGATTTGAAAAAAAAATTAATACTTCTTTCATTTCATTCTAAGATTACTCCTATAATATATTATTCATAAACTATTATAGAATATATTATTATGTAGAATTTTATGGATGAATTGGAAAAAATTTGGAAACTATGAAAAAAATATTCATAAATCTATAATTATTTCTAGAAAATATACTATTTAGAAACTATTAAATAATTTGTTATTATGCGGAATTTCATGCTCTTTCTAATGGTACTAATGTCATTTTTGTAGCATTAATGGTTGCTGAGAAAATCGAGATTGAATTGGAAAAGATTTGAAAAAAAAAATAATACTTCTTTCATTTCATTCTAAGATTACTCCTATAATATATTATTCATAAACTATTATAGAATATATCATTGTGTAGAATTTTATGCTCTTTCTAATGGTACTAATGCTATTTTTGTACCATTAATGGTTACTGAGAAAATGCTGGATGAATTGGAAAAAATTTGGAAACTATGAAAAAAATATTCATAAATCTATTATTATTTCTAGAAAATATACTATTTAGAAACTATTAAATAATTTGTTATTATGCGGAATGTCATGCTCTTTCTAATGGTACTAATGTCATTTTTGTAGCATTAATGGTTGCTGAGAAAATCGAGATTGAATTGGAAAAGATTTGAAAAAAAAATTAATACTTCTTTCATTTCATTCTAAGATTACTCCTATAATATATTATTCATAAACTATTATAGAATATATTATTATGTACAATTTTATGGATGAATTGGAAAAAATTTGGAAACTATGAAAAAAATATTCATAAATCTATAATTATTTCTAGAAAATATACTATTTAGAAACTATTAAATAATTTGTTATTATGCGGAATTTCATGCTCTTTCTAATGGTACTAATGTCATTTTTGTAGCATTAATGGTTGCTGAGAAAATCGAGATTGAATTGGAAAAGATTTGAAAAAAAAATTAATACTTCTTTCATTTCATTCTAAGATTACTCCTATAATATATTATTCATAAACTATTATAGAATATATTATTATGTAGAATTTTATGGATGAATTGGAAAAAATTTGGAAACTATGAAAAAAATATTCATAAATCTATAATTATTTCTAGAAAATATACTATTTAGAAACTATTAAATAATTTGTTATTATGCGGAATGTCATGCTCTTTCTAATGGTACTAATGTCATTTTTGTAGCATTAATGGTTGCTGAGAAAATCGAGATTGAATTGGAAAAGATTTGAAAAAAAAATTAATACTTCTTTCATTTCATTCTAAGATTACTCCTATAATATATTATTCATAAACTATTATAGAATATATTATTATGTAGAATTTTATGCTCTTTTTAATGGTACTAATGCTATTTTTGTACCATTAATGGTTACTGAGAAAAGGCTGGATGAATTGGAAAAAATTTGGAAACTATGAAAAAAATATTCATAAATCTATAATTATTTCTAGAAAATATACTATTTAGAAACTATTAAATAATTTGTTATTATGCGGAATGTCATGCTCTTTCTAATGGTACTAATGTCATTTTTGTAGCATTAATGGTTGCTGAGAAAATCGAGATTGAATTGGAAAAGATTTGAAAAAAAAATTAATACTTCTTTCATTTCATTCTAAGATTACTCCTATAATATATTATTCATAAACTATTATAGAATATATTATTATGTAGAATTTTATGCTCTTTCTAATGGTACTAATGCTATTTTTGTACCATTAATGGTTACTGAGAAAAGGCTGGATGAATTGGAAAAAATTTGGAAACTATGAAAAAAATATTCATAAATCTATAATTATTTCTAGAAAATATACTATTTAGAAACTATTAAATAATTTGTTATTATGCGGAATTTCATGCTCTTTCTAATGGTACTAATGTCATTTTTGTAGCATTAATGGTTGCTGAGAAAATCGAGATTGAATTGGAAAAGATTTGAAAAAAAAATTAATACTTCTTTCATTTCATTCTAAGATTACTCCTATAATATATTATTCATAAACTATTATAGAATATATTATTATGTAGAATTTTATGGATGAATTGGAAAAAATTTGGAAACTATGAAAAAAATATTCATAAATCTATAATTATTTCTAGAAAATATACTATTTAGAAACTATTAAATAATTTGTTATTATGCGGAATGTCATGCTCTTTCTAATGGTACTAATGTCATTTTTGTAGCATTAATGGTTGCTGAGAAAATCGAGATTGAATTGGAAAAGATTTGAAAAAAAAATTAATACTTCTTTCATTTCATTCTAAGATTACTCCTATAATATATTATTCATAAACTATTATAGAATATATTATTATGTAGAATTTTATGCTCTTTTTAATGGTACTAATGCTATTTTTGTACCATTAATGGTTACTGAGAAAAGGCTGGATGAATTGGAAAAAATTTGGAAACTATGAAAAAAATATTCATAAATCTATAATTATTTCTAGAAAATATACTATTTAGAAACTATTAAATAATTTGTTATTATGCGGAATGTCATGCTCTTTCTAATGGTACTAATGTCATTTTTGTAGCATTAATGGTTGCTGAGAAAATCGAGATTGAATTGGAAAAGATTTGAAAAAAAAATTAATACTTCTTTCATTTCATTCTAAGATTACTCCTATAATATATTATTCATAAACTATTATAGAATATATTATTATGTAGAATTTTATGCTCTTTCTAATGGTACTAATGCTATTTTTGTACCATTAATGGTTACTGAGAAAAGGCTGGATGAATTGGAAAAAATTTGGAAACTATGAAAAAAATATTCATAAATCTATAATTATTTCTAGAAAATATACTATTTAGAAACTATTAAATAATTTGTTATTAGGAGGAATTTCATGCTCTTTCTAATGGTACTAATGTCATTTTTGTAGCATTAATGGTTGCTGAGAAAATCGAGATTGAATTGGAAAAGATTTGAAAAAAAAATTAATACTTCTTTCATTTCATTCTAAGATTACTCCTATAATATATTATTCATAAACTATTATAGAATATATTATTATGTAGAATTTTATGGATGAATTGGAAAAAATTTGGAAACTATGAAAAAAATATTCATAAATCTATAATTATTTCTAGAAAATATACTATTTAGAAACTATTAAATAATTTGTTATTATGCGGAATGTCATGCTCTTTCTAATGGTACTAATGTCATTTTTGTAGCATTAACCCCTCCGCGACGGGAAAACTATGGATAGCCATTTTGTCAGTCCGGGGCTAGTCTTACTGTCCCTACTGTGTGGCCGGGCGCTTTTGGCCGATTTTTCCAAAATCGCTCTATTCCACTTACTCTGTACGTCTAAACTACGATACTGAACAACTTAAATTTGGTCTTGTTAGCACCATCAACTCTTCCTCTTTCCAATAAAACCAACCCCAGCTCTCTACGACTCTCCGTTGCCGAGAAAGTAAGTGAGGAATGAAGGGTACTTTTTCGTGTGAGCGCGGCCGTGTTCGCTTAGGTGGCGTGGCTGTGACGACAACTGAACGTGGCCCGCGCGGGTGGCAGTCAGTGTTGTAAGTACGCGTGGCGCACCACAGAATCGAACACGCACGAGAAATCTAATCCACATCCATCCATGTTTACAGTCAGTAACACACTGACTGACGATGGTGATTTGTAGGGATGGTGGTGAAGTATAGCCAAGTGAAAAAAACCCCGCCAAATTGGGCTCGCAAATGCCGACATTGGCAATAGCGGTGCTTCATCTCGTCCGGTCACCACATGGCACGGGTGTACGACACCACCCGGAGGTTTCCTGGGTCCGTTTATGACCGCGGACCGGACGTTAAGGGTTAATGGTTGCTAAGAAAATCGAGATTGAATTGGAAAAGATTTGAAAAAAAAATTAATACTTCTTTCATTTCATTCTAAGATTACTCCTATAATATATTATTCATAAACTATTATAGAATATATTATTATGTAGAATTTTATGCTCTTTCTAATGGTACTAATGCTATTTTTGTACCATTAATGGTTACTGAGAAAAGGCTGGATGAATTGGAAAAAATTTGGAAACTATGAAAAAAATATTCATAAATCTATAATTATTTCTAGAAAATATACTATTTAGAAACTATTAAATAATTTGTTATTATGCGGAATGTCATGCTCTTTCTAATGGTACTAATGTCATTTTTGTAGCATTAATGGTTGCTGAGAAAATCGAGATTGAATTGGAAAAGATTTGAAAAAAAAAATAATACTTCTTTCATTTCATTCTAAGATTACTCCTATAATATATTATTCATAAACTATTATAGAATATATTATTATGTAGAATTTTATGCTCTTTCTAATGGTACTAATGCTATTTTTGTACCATTAATGGTTACTGAGAAAAGGCTGGATGAATTAGAAAAAATTTGGAAACTATGAAAAAAATATTCATAAATCTATAATTATTTCTAGAAAATATACTATTTAGAAACTATTAAATAATTTGTTATTATGCGGAAGTTCATGCTCTTTCTAATGGTACTAATGTCATTTTTGTAGCATTAATGGTTGCTGAGAAAATCGAGATTGAATTGGAAAAGATTTGAAAAAAAAAATAATACTTCTTTCATTTCATTCTAAGATTACTCCTATAATATATTATTCATAAACTATTATAGAATATATTATTATGTAGAATTTTATGGATGAATTGGAAAAAATTTGGAAACTATGAAAAAAATATTCATAAATCTATAATTATTTCTAGAAAATATACTATTTAGAAACTATTAAATAATTTGTTATTATGCGGAATGTCATGCTCTTTCTAATGGTACTAATGTCATTTTTGTAGCATTAATGGTTGCTGAGAAAATCGAGATTGAATTGGAAAAGATTTGAAAAAAAAATTAATACTTCTTTCATTTCATTCTAAGATTACTCCTATAATATATTATTCATAAACTATTATAGAATATTTTATTATGTAGAATTTTATGCTCTTTCTAATGGTACTAATGCTATTTTTGTACCATTAATGGTTACTGAGAAAAGGCTGGATGAATTGGAAAAAATTTGGAAACTATGAAAAAAATATTCATAAATCTATAATTATTTCTAGAAAATATACTATTTAGAAACTATTAAATAATTTGTTATTATGCGGAATGTCATGCTCTTTCTAATGGTACTAATGTCATTTTTGTAGCATTAATGGTTGCTGAGAAAATCGAGATTGAATTGGAAAAAAAATGAAAAAAAAAATAATACTTCTTTCATTTCATTCTAAGATTACTCCTATAATATATTATTCATAAACTATTATAGAATATATTATTATGTAGAATTTTATGGATGAATTGGAAAAAATTTGGAAACTATGAAAAAAATATTCATAAATCTATAATTATTTCTAGAAAATATACTATTTAGAAACTATTAAATAATTTGTTATTATGCGGAATGTCATGCTCTTTCTAATGGTACTAATGTCATTTTTGTAGCATTAATGGTTGCTGAGAAAATCGAGATTGAATTGGAAAAGATTTGAAAAAAAAATTAATACTTCTTTCATTTCATTCTAAGATTACTCCTATAATATATTATTCATAAACTATTATAGAATATATTATTATGTAGAATTTTATGCTCTTTCTAATGGTACTAATGCTATTTTTGTACCATTAATGGTTACTGAGAAAAGGCTGGATGAATTGGAAAAAATTTGGAAACTATGAAAAAAATATTCATAAATCTATAATTATTTCTAGAAAATATACTATTTAGAAACTATTAAATAATTTGTTATTAGGAGGAATTTCATGCTCTTTCTAATGGTACTAATGTCATTTTTGTAGCATTAATGGTTGCTGAGAAAATCGAGATTGAATTGGAAAAGATTTGAAAAAAAAAATAATACTTCTTTCATTTCATTCTAAGATTACTCCTATAATATATTATTCATAAACTATTATAGAATATATTATTATGTAGAATTTTATGGATGAATTGGAAAAAATTTGGAAACTATGAAAAAAATATTCATAAATCTATAATTATTTCTAGAAAATATACTATTTAGAAACTATTAAATAATTTGTTATTATGCGGAATGTCATGCTCTTTCTAATGGTACTAATGTCATTTTTGTAGCATTAACCCCTCCGCGACGGGAAAACTATGGATAGCCATTTTGTCAGTCCGGGGCTAGTCTTACTGTCCCTACTGTGTGGCCGGGCGCTTTTGGCCGATTTTTCCAAAATCACTCTATTCCACTTACTCTGTACGTCTAAACTACGATACTGAACAACTTAAATTTGGTCTTGTTAGCACCATCAACTCTTCCTCTTTCCAATAAAACCAACCCCAGCTCTCTACGACTCTCCGTTGCCGAGAAAGTAAGTGAGGAATGAAGGGTACTTTTTCGTGTGAGCGCGGCCGTGTTCGCTTAGGTGGCGTGGCTGTGACGACAACTGAACGTGGCCCGCGCGGGTGGCAGTCAGTGTTGTAAGTACGCGTGGCGCACCACAGAATCGAACACGCACGAGAAATCTAATCCACATCCATCCATGTTTACAGTCAGTAACACACTGACTGACGATGGTGATTTGTAGGGATGGTGGTGAAGTATAGCCAAGTGAAAAAAACCCCGCCAAATTGGGCTCGCAAATGCCGACATTGGCAATAGCGGTGCTTCATCTCGTCCGGTCACCACATGGCACGGGTGTACGACACCACCCGGAGGTTTCCTGGGTCCGTTTATGACCGCGGACCGGACGTTAAGGGTTAATGGTTGCTAAGAAAATCGAGATTGAATTGGAAAAGATTTGAAAAAAAAATTAATACTTCTTTCATTTCATTCTAAGATTACTCCTATAATATATTATTCATAAACTATTATAGAATATATTATTATGTAGAATTTTATGCTCTTTCTAATGGTACTAATGCTATTTTTGTACCATTAATGGTTACTGAGAAAGAGCTGGATGAATTGGAAAAAATTTGGAAACTATGAAAAAAATATTCATAAATCTATAATTATTTCTAGAAAATATACTATTTAGAAACTATTAAATAATTTGTTATTATGCGGAATGTCATGCTCTTTCTAATGGTACTAATGTCATTTTTGTAGCATTAATGGTTGCTGAGAAAATCAAGATTGAATTGGAAAAGATTTGAAAAAAAAAATAATACTTCTTTCATTTCATTCTAAGATTACTCCTATAATATATTATTCATAAACTATTATAGAATATATTATTATGTAGAATTTTATGCTCTTTCTAATGGTACTAATGCTATTTTTGTACCATTAATGGTTACTGAGAAAAGGCTGGATGAATTGGAAAAAATTTGGAAACTATGAAAAAAATATTCATAAATCTATAATTATTTCTAGAAAATATACTATTTAGAAACTATTAAATAATTTGTTATTATGCGGAATGTCATGCTCTTTCTAATGGTACTAATGTCATTTTTGTAGCATTAATGGTTGCTGAGAAAATCGAGATTGAATTGGAAAAGATTTGAAAAAAAAATTAATACTTCTTTCATTTCATTCTAAGATTACTCCTATAATATATTATTCATAAACTATTATAGAATATATTATTATGTAGAATTTTATGCTCTTTCTAATGGTACTAATGCTATTTTTGTAACATTAATGGTTACTGAGAAAAGGCTGGATGAATTGGAAAAAAATTTGGAAACTATGAAAAAAATATTCATAAATCTATAATTATTTCAAGAAAATATACT
Organism: Petrolisthes manimaculis; assembly: GCA_034508575.1. NCBI lineage: Eukaryota > Metazoa > Arthropoda > Malacostraca > Decapoda > Porcellanidae > Petrolisthes > Petrolisthes manimaculis. The sequence continues at coordinate 829,542 of JAWZYT010000403.1, read as the reverse complement.
ATTTAGAAACTATTAAATAATTTGTTATTATGCGGAATGTCATGCTCTTTCTAATGGTACTAATGTCATTTTTGTAGCATTAATGGTTGCTGAGAAAATCGAGATTGAATTGGAAAAGATTTGAAAAAAAAATTAATACTTCTTTCATTTCATTCTAAGATTACTCCTATAATATATTATTCATAAACTATTATAGAATATATTATTATGTAGAATTTTATGGATGAATTGGAAAAAATTTGGAAACTATGAAAAAAATATTCATAAATCTATAATTATTTCTAGAAAATATACTATTTAGAAACTATTAAATAATTTGTTATTATGCGGAATTTCATGCTCTTTCTAATGGTACTAATGTCATTTTTGTAGCATTAATGGTTGCTGAGAAAATCGAGATTGAATTGGAAAAGATTTGAAAAAAAAAATAATACTTCTTTCATTTCATTCTAAGATTACTCCTATAATATATTATTCATAAACTATTATAGAATATATCATTGTGTAGAATTTTATGCTCTTTCTAATGGTACTAATGCTATTTTTGTACCATTAATGGTTACTGAGAAAATGCTGGATGAATTGGAAAAAATTTGGAAACTATGAAAAAAATATTCATAAATCTATAATTATTTCTAGAAAATATACTATTTAGAAACTATTAAATAATTTGTTATTATGCGGAATGTCATGCTCTTTCTAATGGTACTAATGTCATTTTTGTAGCATTAATGGTTGCTGAGAAAATCGAGATTGAATTGGAAAAGATTTGAAAAAAAAATTAATACTTCTTTCATTTCATTCTAAGATTACTCCTATAATATATTATTCATAAACTATTATAGAATATATTATTATGTACAATTTTATGGATGAATTGGAAAAAATTTGGAAACTATGAAAAAAATATTCATAAATCTATAATTATTTCTAGAAAATATACTATTTAGAAACTATTAAATAATTTGTTATTATGCGGAATTTCATGCTCTTTCTAATGGTACTAATGTCATTTTTGTAGCATTAATGGTTGCTGAGAAAATCGAGATTGAATTGGAAAAGATTTGAAAAAAAAATTAATACTTCTTTCATTTCATTCTAAGATTACTCCTATAATATATTATTCATAAACTATTATAGAATATATTATTATGTAGAATTTTATGGATGAATTGGAAAAAATTTGGAAACTATGAAAAAAATATTCATAAATCTATAATTATTTCTAGAAAATATACTATTTAGAAACTATTAAATAATTTGTTATTATGCGGAATGTCATGCTCTTTCTAATGGTACTAATGTCATTTTTGTAGCATTAATGGTTGCTGAGAAAATCGAGATTGAATTGGAAAAGATTTGAAAAAAAAATTAATACTTCTTTCATTTCATTCTAAGATTACTCCTATAATATATTATTCATAAACTATTATAGAATATATTATTATGTAGAATTTTATGCTCTTTTTAATGGTACTAATGCTATTTTTGTACCATTAATGGTTACTGAGAAAAGGCTGGATGAATTGGAAAAAATTTGGAAACTATGAAAAAAATATTCATAAATCTATAATTATTTCTAGAAAATATACTATTTAGAAACTATTAAATAATTTGTTATTATGCGGAATGTCATGCTCTTTCTAATGGTACTAATGTCATTTTTGTAGCATTAATGGTTGCTGAGAAAATCGAGATTGAATTGGAAAAGATTTGAAAAAAAAATTAATACTTCTTTCATTTCATTCTAAGATTACTCCTATAATATATTATTCATAAACTATTATAGAATATATTATTATGTAGAATTTTATGGATGAATTGGAAAAAATTTGGAAACTATGAAAAAAATATTCATAAATCTATAATTATTTCTAGAAAATATACTATTTAGAAACTATTAAATAATTTGTTATTATGCGGAATTTCATGCTCTTTCTAATGGTACTAATGTCATTTTTGTAGCATTAATGGTTGCTGAGAAAATCGAGATTGAATTGGAAAAGATTTGAAAAAAAAAATAATACTTCTTTCATTTCATTCTAAGATTACTCCTATAATATATTATTCATAAACTATTATAGAATATATCATTGTGTAGAATTTTATGCTCTTTCTAATGGTACTAATGCTATTTTTGTACCATTAATGGTTACTGAGAAAATGCTGGATGAATTGGAAAAAATTTGGAAACTATGAAAAAAATATTCATAAATCTATAATTATTTCTAGAAAATATACTATTTAGAAACTATTAAATAATTTGTTATTATGCGGAATTTCATGCTCTTTCTAATGGTACTAATGTCATTTTTGTAGCATTAATGGTTGCTGAGAAAATCGAGATTGAATTGGAAAAGATTTGAAAAAAAAATTAATACTTCTTTCATTTCATTCTAAGATTACTCCTATAATATATTATTCATAAACTATTATAGAATATATTATTATGTACAATTTTATGGATGAATTGGAAAAAATTTGGAAACTATGAAAAAAATATTCATAAATCTATAATTATTTCTAGAAAATATACTATTTAGAAACTATTAAATAATTTGTTATTATGCGGAATTTCATGCTCTTTCTAATGGTACTAATGTCATTTTTGTAGCATTAATGGTTGCTGAGAAAATCGAGATTGAATTGGAAAAGATTTGAAAAAAAAATTAATACTTCTTTCATTTCATTCTAAGATTACTCCTATAATATATTATTCATAAACTATTATAGAATATATTATTATGTAGAATTTTATGGATGAATTGGAAAAAATTTGGAAACTATGAAAAAAATATTCATAAATCTATAATTATTTCTAGAAAATATACTATTTAGAAACTATTAAATAATTTGTTATTATGCGGAATGTCATGCTCTTTCTAATGGTACTAATGTCATTTTTGTAGCATTAATGGTTGCTGAGAAAATCGAGATTGAATTGGAAAAGATTTGAAAAAAAAATTAATACTTCTTTCATTTCATTCTAAGATTACTCCTATAATATATTATTCATAAACTATTATAGAATATATTATTATGTAGAATTTTATGCTCTTTTTAATGGTACTAATGCTATTTTTGTACCATTAATGGTTACTGAGAAAAGGCTGGATGAATTGGAAAAAATTTGGAAACTATGAAAAAAATATTCATAAATCTATAATTATTTCTAGAAAATATACTATTTAGAAACTATTAAATAATTTGTTATTATGCGGAATGTCATGCTCTTTCTAATGGTACTAATGTCATTTTTGTAGCATTAATGGTTGCTGAGAAAATCGAGATTGAATTGGAAAAGATTTGAAAAAAAAATTAATACTTCTTTCATTTCATTCTAAGATTACTCCTATAATATATTATTCATAAACTATTATAGAATATATTATTATGTAGAATTTTATGCTCTTTCTAATGGTACTAATGCTATTTTTGTACCATTAATGGTTACTGAGAAAAGGCTGGATGAATTGGAAAAAATTTGGAAACTATGAAAAAAATATTCATAAATCTATAATTATTTCTAAATAAATTAATGAAAAAAAAAACTGATTATTGAAAAAAAAAAAAGCTACTGATGAAAAAAAAAAAAAAAAAGCGACTGACGAAAAAAAAAAAAAACGACTGATTAATGAAAAAAACGACTGATTATTAAAAAAAAAAAACTGATTATTGAAAAAAAACGACTGATTATTAAAAAAAAAAGACTGATTATGGAAAAAAACGACTGATTATTAAAAAAAAAAACGACTGATTATTAAAAAAATACGACTGATTATTAAAAAAAACAACTGGTTATTGAAAAAAAAAGACTGATTATGGTTATTGAAAAAAAAAGATTGATTATTGAAAAAAAAAAAAAAAAAAAAAAAAACTGATTGAAAAAAAAGCGACTGACGAAAAAAAAAAAAAAAAACGACTGCTTATTTAAAAAAAAACTGATTATTAAAAAAAAAACTGATTATTAAAAAAAACAACTGATTATTAAAAAAAAAGACTGATTATTGAAAAAAACGACTGATTATTGAAAAAAACGACTGATTATTGAAAAATAAAACTTGTTATTGAAAAAAAAAAAAACGACTGTTTATTGAAAAAAAAAAAAACGACTGATTATTGAAAAAAAAAAAAATACTGATTATTGAAAAAAAGACTGATAATTGAAAAAAAAAACGACTGATTATTGAAAAAAAAACGACTGATTAATGAAAAAAAAAAAAACGACTGATTATTTAAAAAATACGACTGATTATTGAAAAAAACACACGACTGATTATTGAAAAAAAAAATGACTGATTGAAAAAAAAAAACTGATTATTGAAAAAAACGACTGTTTATTTAAAAAAAAAAAACTGATTATTAAAAAAAACAACTGATTATTAAAAAAAACGACTGATTATTGAAAAATAAAACTTATTATTGAAAAAAAAAAACGACTGTTTATTGAAAAAAAAAAAAAACGACTGATTATTGAAAAAAAAAAAAATACTGATTATTGAAAAAACGACTGATTATTGAAAAAAAAAAAAAAAAAAGACTGATAATTGAAAAAAAAAACGACTGATTATTGAAAAAAAAACGACTGATTAATGAAAAAAAAAAAAACGACTGATTATTGAAAAAAAAACACGACTGATTATTGAAAAAAAAACACGACTGATTATTGAAAAAAAAATGACTGATTGAAAAAAAAAAAAAACTGATTATTGAAAAAAAAACGACTGATTATTTAAAAAATACGACTGATTATTAAAAAAAAAAAACGACTGATTATTGAAAAAAAAACAAAAAAAAACGACTAATTATTTAAAAAAGACGACTGATTATTAAAAAAAAAAAAAAAAATACTGATAATTGAAAAAAAAAAAAATAAGACTGATTATTGAAAAAAAAAAAAAAAACGACTGATTATTAAAAAAAACGACTGATTATTTAAAAAAAAAACTGATTATTTAAAAAAAAAACTGATTATTAAAAAAAACAACTGATTATTGAAAAATAAAACTTATTATTGAAAAAAAAAACGACTGATTATTGAAAAAAAAAAAACTACTGATTATTGAAAAAACGACTGATTATTGAAAAAAAAAAAAAAAACGACTGATTATTGAAAAAAAACGACTGATTATTTAAAAAAAAATGATCATTAAAAAAAACGACTGATTATTGAAAAAAAAGCGACTGATTAATGAAAAAAAAAAAAAAAAAAGACTGATTATTGGAAATAAAAAACGACTGATTATTGAAAAAAAAAAAAAAAAAACGGCTGATTATTGAAAAAAAAAAAAATACTGATTATTGAAAAAAAAAAAGACTGATTATTGAAGAAAAAAAAAACGACTGATTATTGAAAAAAAAAAAAAAAAACGACTGATTATTGAAAAAAAAAAAAAAAAAAGACTGATTATTGAAAAAAAAAAAACTGATTATTGAAAAAAAAACGACTGATTATTGAAAAAAAACGACTGATTATTGAAAAAAAAAACGACTGATTAATGAAAAAAAAAAAAAAACGACTGATTATTTAAAAAATACGACTGATTATTGAAAAAAAAAATGACTGATTATTGAAAAAAAAAATGACTGATTAATGAAAAAAAAAAAAAAAAACGACTGATTATTGAAAAAAAAAAAAACTACTGATTATTGAAGAAAAAAAAAGACTGATTATTGAAAAAAAACGACTGATTATTAAAAAAACCGACTGATTATTGAAAAAAACGACTGATTATTGAAAAAAAAAACTGATTATTTAAAAAAAAAAACTGATTATTAAAAAAAACAACTGATTATTGAAAAATAAAACTTATTATTGAAAAAAAAAACGACTGATTATTGAAAAAAAAAAACGACTGATTATTGAAAAAAAAAAAACGACTGATTAATGAAAAAAAATGACTGATTATTGAAAAAAAAACGACTGATTATTGAAAAAAAAAAAAAAACTACTGATTATTGAAAAAAAGACTGATTATTGAAAAAAAAAAAAAAAAACGACTGATTATTGAAAAAATAACTACTGATTATTGAAGAAAAAAAACGACTGATTATTAAAAAAAAACTGATTATTAAAAAAAACGACTGATTATTAAAAAAAAAAAACGACTGATTATTGAAAAAAAAAAAAAAAACGACTGATTATTGAAAAAAAAAGCGACTGATTAATGAAAAAAAAAAAAACGACTGATTATTGAAAAAAACGACTGATTATTTTAAAAAAAAACTGATTATGAAAAAAAACAACTGATTATTAAAAAAAAAAACTGATTATTGAAAAATAAAACTTATTATTGAAAAAAAAAAACGACTGATTATTGAAAAAAAAACGACTGATTATTGAAAAAAAAAACGACTGATTATTGAAAAAAAAAAAAAACTACTGATTATTGAAAAAACGACTTATTATTGAAAAAAAAAAAAAAACGACTGATTATTGAAAAAATAACTACTGATTATTGAAGAAAAAAAACGACTGATTATTAAAAAAAAACTGATTATTAAAAAAAACGACTGATTATTAAAAAAAAAAAAAACGACTGATTATTGAAAAAAAAAAAAAAAAAGACTGATTATTGAAAAAAAAAGCGACTGATTAATGAAAAAAAAAAAAAAAAAAAAGACTGAATATTGAAAAAAACGACTGATTATTGAAAAAAACGACTGAATATTTAAAAAAAAAACTGATTATTAAAAAAAACAACTGATTATTAAAAAAACGACTGATTATTGAAAAATAAAACTTATTATTGAAAAAAAAAAACGACTGATTAATGAAAAAAAAAAAAAACTACTGATTATTGAAAAAAAAAAAAAAAAAAAAAAAAGGCTGATTATTGAAAAAAAAAAAAAATACTGATTATTGAAAAAAAAAAACGACTGATTATTGAAAAAAAAAGCGACTGATTAATGAAAAAAAAAAAAAACGACTGATTATTGAAAAAAAAAAAACTACTGATTATTGAAAAAACGACTGATTATTGAAAAAAAAAAGACTGATTATTGGAAATAAAAAACGACTGATTATTGAAAAAAAAAAAAA
>JAWZYT010000403.1:815000-817500 GCA_034508575.1 Petrolisthes manimaculis | reverse complement strand
ACACATACACACACACATCATACCTGTGAAAATAGTGTAAGAAAATCAATTACACACATACACATACATACACATACTGTACATACACATACATACATACTGTACATACATATATACATACATATACATACACATACATACTGTACATACATATATACACATACATATACACACATACATACTGTACATACATATATACATACACATACATACACATACACATACATACATATATACACATTAAATTAACAGTAATAATGATATAGACATTGAGAAATATGGATTATATATACACACATACACACACACACGATATCAAACAGTGTGTGCGTTTGTGTGTGCGTGTGTGTATAGATGCATATGTGTGTGTGTGTGCGTGTGCAATTTTAAGCGTGTGCGTTTGTGTGTGCGTGTACAAAGAGAGAGAGAGAGAGAGAGAGAGAGAGAGAGAGAGAGAGAGAACTTAATATCCCAGAGGTTGTAGTGGCGGCCATCTTGGTTGTAGGGGTTGGGGGGGGGGGGGTTGTAGAGGCGGCCATCTTGTTTGTTCGTGTGTGTGTGTCGGTACTCATAGACAATTCTGTAATGAAATAAATATTAGTTAATATAATAAATATATATAAATTTAATTATATTTGTGGTTGTTATTGTAGTTGTGTGTGTGTGTGTGTGTGTGTGTGTGTGTGTGTGTGTGTGTGTGTGTGTGCGGTACTCATAGACAATTATGTAATGAAATAAATATTAATTAACAAAATAAATATTATATACCGTATTAATTATAATATTTTTGGGTAAATATTAAATTAATTACCGTTATCGCATACACTTTTTTTTATTTGCTAAATATTGAAAGAATTATTTTTATCAGGTATTTATTAAAGTGTAATTCCCATTTATCAGGTATTTATTGAGAGAGAGAGAGAGAGAGAGAGAGAGAGACAGAGAGAGAGAGAGAGAGAGAGAGAGAGAGACAGAGAGAGAGAGAGAGAGAGAGAGAGAGAATGAGAATATACCACAACCAGTTCATATATACAAACTTCTATATATAAACTTTTATATATAAATATATATATATACAAACTTCTATATACAAACTTCTATATATAAACTTATATATATAAGCTGTAAAAAGGAAGCTGTGAAACTACTGTAATTTCTCGTATTATACTAAAATGTCATATATATTTCTTAAGAGTGCTTACCGGTGTTTGTTTTTGGTGTGTCAGCTGATGAACAACCTGTCATAGTTGCCAGATACCACCACGTAACACACACACACACTCTCTCTCTCTGTATGTTGTCATTCTCTGAGCATCTCTCTGAAAAAATAAATAAGGAAAATCAGATTATGGGTATTATCAGACGGACATTTGTAAATTTAGACTTGTAAATATTCCTCATGTTCAATATGCAAATTAGGTTAGGTGCCCACATCTGGTAAAAAATATAGAAGCTAAAAAAATGATAAGTATATTATTATCATTATCATTATCATTATTATTATTATTATTATTATCATTATTATCATTATTATTATCATTATTATTATCATTATTATTATCATTATTATTATTATCATTATTATTATTATTATTATTATTATTATTATTATTATTATTATTATTATCATTATTATTATCATTATTATCATTATTATTATCATTATTATTATCATTATTATTATCATTATCATTATTATTATTATTATTATTATTATTATTTAATTAATGTGAGGTATATTATTATTATTATTATTATTTAATTAATGTGATGTATTTATGACAAGGACTGTACAGAAGGGATATTCAAGAGGAGAGGAGAGGATATAAACAAGAGGAAACATCAAGAGGAAGATATACAAGAAGCTTACGTTTTACGAAGCGGGTGATAATTTTTTTTTTTTTTTTTTTTTTTAGCGGGTGATAATTTTTTTTTTTTTTTTTTTTACGTTTTACTAAGCGGGTGATAATTTTTTTTTTTTTTTTTTAAGTTTTTATCAGCGGGTGTTAAAAAAATATTATTATTATTATTATTATCATTATTATTATTATGAGGTGCTGTAAGATTATATATGTGTTGTTTATTATTACCAAGATTATTATTATTATTATTATTATTATGCATATTACGGTATTTATTGAAATAATTACCATTTTGTAGCAGTGTTGCCAGATCCGGCTTGGTCCCAGTATTTTGCCCCGGTCATTTTCCGTAATTTACCAGTAGTGTGTACAGGTTAGGTCCCGGTAGTCTGTACAGGTTAGGTCCCGGTAGTGTGTACAGGTTAGGTCCCGGTAGTCTGTACAGGTTAGGTCCCGGTAGTCTGTAAATAAATATATAGATAAATAAATATATAAATAAATCGATAAATAAATAAATAAATAAATAAATAAATAGATAAATAAATAAATAGATTAATAAATAAATAAATAAATAGATAAATAAATAAATAGATAAGTAAATAAATAGATAAATAGATAAATAAATAGATAAATAAATA